>OZ002740.1:69344576-69615084 GCA_963924295.1 Dioctria rufipes | reverse complement strand
TGGTGCAGTTACTAATGCTCTTAACCTAATTTTTTCTTTTTCTTTATATATAAAGTACATAAAATATGCTATTAGATATAAGTTTGTTGCCTTGATTTTTGATTAGGCAATATATACTAGCTCTTTTAAAGATATTTTTTTAATTTTCCTAGTATAGTAGTAACCGATTGTACTTGCTTTAATCCTTCCTTAAATCCATGCAATCCTGCTGGAGTGCTAATATGTAAACTTGTAACGAGTAAAACTGAAACGAATTCCAAGAACTTAATTATGCGAAAAAATCCAATTAGACATTTAATATGAAATTTAGCTTTAGCTAGAAAAAGCGTTTCGACTTTACTCGATTCAAGTTACAGTACCACCCGTGGATCTGCATTAATTTACTGGTCGTCAATATTTTCATCGGCGATTATTCCTTGAAATTTTCGTTGGGGATTACTCATTGACAATTTCTTTTTGGATTATTCTTTCAAGTTTTGATCAATGATTATTAATTGCGGTTTTCATAGATGATTATTCTTTCAAGTTTTCTTCGAAGACATTTTATTGACGGTTTAATTAATGATTATTCATCGACGCTTTCATCGACACTTTCTCTTGCAGAAAGGAATCACAACCTCCCTAGGATATCGTGTGTAAAATTCATCGAAGGTTCGGTGCAGAAATGGGTCTATGATGCATGCCAAAAGTGCAATAAAGCTTCGATGCGATGTTGCATCCACTTTCCGCTGGGATATAAGATTCTACGTCTCAATGCAATTTTTGAAAATGAACTTGAATGCAAAGTGATAAAACATCAAGCGACGGTGAAATGTAAAAACCCGTTGGAAGGGAGGCATGTTTGCTTGCAAGGTGTACTTCCTCGTGTAATCCTGATAGTAAAAGTGATTTAAGAAATTAGATTTAAACTTTACATTTTTAAATTTATTCAATATAAATGATTTTATATATTAATTATATAGATTCTTAAAACTTGAGGTGATAAAATATGTTGGAATGTTTTTTGAATTCAAAAATTATTAAGGCAGTACATTTTGTTAGGCATATCCATAACATAATATCGGTGCCTTAAATTTTTATTGTCGGGGTAATTAATTACTTTTTCGTTATTTTGCTTATTCTCCATAAATAAAGCCCCCTGCACTTGAAAAATTCATAATATCTAATTTTATTATTATTAAAATTAATCAATAACTATAAAAAGATTTTATAAAAATGTTGTTTGTGCTAAAGAAAAAAATTCGAAAATAATTTCGAAATTAGGAAAATCGCGTGTCGAACGAATATGTTATAACATACGCCAGACTGATAGCCTCGCTTCTTTAATCGCTTTCGATGCGATGTTATAACATGTCGCCTCTGATATGAATATTTGTATTCCTTTCGGCAGTATATAAATTGTAATTAGATCTTATAAAGATCGATATTTCAAAATAAACATTCTATAAACACACACATGTGTATGCATGTATCTAAATACATCTACATATGTTTGATTTGGAACACTATCTCCAAGTCAAGGATGTAAAATTTCCATTGTCATCTGTAAAACTTTTCCTTTGTTTCACAAAACTTGTTCAAGGAAAATTTCTGAAACAGTTGAAAACAGTTGTGCATAGTAATTTATGTGACACCTCAACTTTGTTTTAAAATGAATTCCTATTTGATTTATGCTCTTGACATAATGTAGTACATACATAACAGTATGTACAGATTGTACGATAAAAAGCCCGAAAATGTGTCGTTGAGTTACGAAGGACTTACAATTAAGGGACTTTAACTTCTAAAGTTTTTAATTAAAGGAGGAAAATTGTGACCACGAATACATACTTACTAATTCTAAACAGGATCTCTTGATAAGATATGTGATATAAATTATATATAACTTGAGTAGTGACATTCTCATAGAATTTGAAACATGATTCCAAATTGGTTGTGTCTTATATGTAGATAGTATCCTCTAATAAAAACGAGTTTTGCTATTTTAGCAGGAACCACATATTTTCTTTTTATCCACTATGATTTACAGGATTACTATGACTTATTACCGGGTAAACTTTATACTTGTTCAAGAAGGCATTTCTTTGGTTTCTTCGGCAGCAAAAAAAAATTTCGCTCTTTGCGGTTGTGCGGGCGAAAAGAAATGCCTTCTTGAACAAGTATTACGATTTACGTATTTCTTAGCAACATGTAATGAATTGTTTTGCTCTACACATTCCTTATTGTGACAATGTTGTTATCTTTATCTTTTTCTTCGAAGATACTATCTTCCAATAAAATCTATGTAGTAAAACTCAATTTCGCTTGGTTTCTTGGTTTGACTCATCAACAAGTCACAAATAGCGAAATTGTGTGATTTGAAAAACAAATGAAAAAATGAAAAAAGAAGAAAGAAACGAAAAGTTTGAGAAAATAGAAAAAAACAATTTTTTTATTTAAAAAATTTAAAAATTTTTAAAGAACAGATTCATTCGAAGCGAATCGAACCTGTATACGCCACGCAGTGGGCTGAAAAATAAAAAAGAAAAGGAAGAAGAAGAAGCGTTTCGTGTCAGCAGAAAACCTTACACTCATCGGTGATGATTCAAACCAAGACTTGAAACTTGTCACCAAAAATTAATGGGTTGTGTGATGAAATAACAAATTAGAACATGTTTTAGCTTTTGCTATATACCGGAGAATCCCAAAATATTCTTTCTTGAACAAAATTAAGTTTAACCCGGTAAAAAGTCCAAACGTAATCTGTTAATTTTTCCTCCTGGGCATGTATAGGAGTGTTTTTTCCTAATATAATTCACACCCAGAATTTATTTCTGAGTTTATATAAGAAGAGATCAGTTTGATCTATTTTCAAGCGACTGCAGCAGGCAGAAAACCTAGCTGCACCGATGAGTGTAAGGTTTTCTGCTGACACGAAACGCTTCTTCTTCTTCCTTTTCTTTTTTATTTTTCAGCCCACTGCGTGGCGTATACAGGTTCGATTCGCTTCGAATGAATCTGTTTCTTTAAAAAATTTTAAATTTTTTTTTTTAAATAAAAAAATCGTTTTTTTCTATTTTCTCAAAGTTTTCATTTCTTTCTTCTTTTTTCATTTTTTCATTTGTTTTTCAAATCACACAATTACGCTATTTGTGACCTGTTGATGAGTCAAACCAAGACTTGAAACTTGTCACCAAAAATTAATGGGTTGTGTGATGAAATAACAAATTAGAACATGTTTTAGCTTTTGCTATATACCGGAGAATCCCAAAAAATTCTTTCTTGAACAAACAAAAAAAAAAAAAACGTTCTGTACTAAAAAATTATTTCTGAATGAAATTAGATAAGAATTAATGATAAAAACATAGCTGCAACAATATAATCAGTAGAACTGCAATATATAGATTCGAACCGCCACTTCATAATTCTCAGAAAGAGTACGTGGTTGTGAATTACAGCTCAATATTTCTTAAAAGGACTACATACATAGCTGTGACCTACGAGTCAGCAGTTCTCAACGCCACTACTTAGCTGTAATATACAGGAGCTCTCAGGAGAAACACAATTTTTATACAGCCCTGTAGTTATGAATACATCTACATGGTTGTGATTAACAACTTTAAAGTTCTAAATAGAACATGGCTGCTGGTTACAACTGTACATCTCCGAACAGAGCCTTATGATTGTTAGAGACAACTGTATAGCTGTTATAGAGAAAATTATATTTCGAGAAGAGCTTCTTAACTCTACTGCACTATAAATAAGAACCACAAATTCATTTTAATCCTCTTAAGTGGATTCAAATAAAATTGGGCATTACGTTTTATGAATATTATTAACACATTTCACGCTTTTAAAACACGGTTTTATTTTAAGTTAAAAGATGTTCATTTTCTAAATTGGTACAGTTTAGAATAATAATAACACATACAATGTGTTCTGCCATATAATATATGTATAATATATATTCGCTGCTTCAGGCCTATGAATTTTGCACGCAATTAATTATAAAAAAATAACTGTTACGAAGTAATATATTAATTGATGGGACACAACTAAACAGTTCCGATTCACAAACGAATAGTTGTGATACACAACGCCGCTGTTTGTCAGTTACAAGTGAATACTTGTTGATAGTACATGCGGCATATTTTTTAGAGAAAATGCCAAAAAATGAGCGGCTGAAAATTTCAGTTAGGCCGCGAACGAATAAACAGTTCAACACGGAAATTTCTTTGATGCTTACATATCAAAAGCGAACGAATAAGAGTTGGGTTGAGTTTGTATCAAACGTAAATAAACAGAAATGAGATTATGTAAGACCGAAAAGTATATTCGTTCGTGGGTGGAACATAGTACGGAACAAAAATATATTTGACAGTTCGGAACGAAAATTTGTTTCTCGTACGAATAAGCATAATAATGAGTTTTAATTGAAATAAAGCTTTAAATATGGATATTCTTTTATTGAAACTGTAATTAGAATAAATATCCGATATTTTATTACATGTATTGCGGCAAATTTCAGTAAGTTTAGGTCAAAATTAGTGTTTTTCGGTTTAGTGTTTTCGTTTTGCTTGTCGATGTGCAAACGGCTATAGTCACTAATTCCAGTACTTATTTTATATCATAAAATAATTTTTTTGGCACATATCAGAAAAAATTTTAATGCATTATCAATCTTACAAAATTTTTAATTTGTTAAATAAAAATGTTATGTAATAAATATTGTTAATTTTTATAATGCATTGCTATTTTTCGAAGTATCTAACATACATTTACGTAAAAAATGATATGGACTGTAATACATACCTTCCGCTTAATAAATCCTAATAAATAATATTCTAAAATTAATTTTCAAATTTGGTTTTTTTTTTCGATTATTTTGTTACGAAAAAAAATGTCACGGAATTTTTGCATTACTTTAGTTCACTTGATGTCTACACATGCGTCGAATCTACTGTTAAAATTTCAAAGCAATCGGTCACACCTTTTTTGAGCTATCGTGGAGAACAGTTAGAAAAACGCATTTAAATGTTGATTCGTAGTTGCTATTATGGTCTTCGATGCCAAGCGAAGACTCAACTAGACATTATAATTTATAAATGAGAAAATCTCTCTCTATGCATATATACATATATGAGTGTACATGTGTATTGAAATGTCTTAGCTAAGAAACCGAAGCATCAGAATAGGCCAGGTGCCGCGCTCCGGGGTGCCCCCTTAATTTAATTTTTTCCATACTTACTGAAGAAAACACCCAAATAAATGATTTTGTGTTGATTTCAGAACGATTTAAGGATATTTAAATAAATTTCAAACTTCTAAACGGCAAACAAAAGAATAATTAAAAAAAAATTAAAATTACTATTTTTTAAATACCTGTACAATATTTTTAAAGTGATTTCGTGTATTTCGAAAAATTATTTCCATATTTATGAATAAAATTTTTGTCGTTTTAAATACTTCGCTTAGAAGCTGAGAGAATTAATTTTGAATAAGCGCATAAATTCTATATATTTTATTACAGCAATACTTCTCATAATCATTCAAGTTAGAATTATGTGCGTTGTTTATAATATTTAGAGAGAAGGGAAAGGAAAATTTACGTAAATTCGAAGTGAAATTTACTAAATACGAAGTAAAATTTACGTTAAATTTACCAAATCAAGGAAATGTGTCCTCTGGCCTATAGGGAAATATTTCCTAATTTTGCTAATATTGACATCGATACGACGTCATCTCATTCTCCACTTACGTAAATCGGACGTTAAAATTAGGTAATCTGAACTTAACCAGAATTAGTTGCTGCCTTCATTTACGTCAAATAGACGTATATTCAGCCTGAAAAAAAGGGAATGTTCCGTGAACCTCGATATGGGCGCCAGCATCATTTATAGCAATACTTTGTCTTAATTTTCTGACAAGATTCTTCGGTATTCCAGACTTTTTTGGAAACAGGAGTAGCTTCCTCATTTGTACCAATGTTTAGAGACAACAATACTAGAGGTCCGACTGAAGGACCAACGGCCACTCATCTTCGGTGCCTATAAACTTTAACAACTTAATACTAACTATGTCCTCATAATTGCATCTATTTAATTTAAGAAGTTCTGTGAATGCTATCGTAGCCGAAACCCGAACACAAACTCCATGATCTTTTTGGAGTTATTTTTTTACTAGCTACGGTAAACCAGCGGTAAATAGAATCTATCTTTTGTTTGAAATTAGGTCGAAGCACTTTTCGAACCGAAAGTTTTACCATAATTTTATTAATTTGATTAATCACGTTGATAAAAGAATAGAATAGAATACGGTTCAAGAAGTGATACAAAAATTACTCTCTATTGCAAACTATGACACGTTGATTGAAAAAAATTAAATCAACTGTCTTCTCAGTACGACAGTCTAAAAATCATCTCATCAAAATTTTCTCATTATCTCATTATTAAGTTACTAAACCGGAAGTAAATGGATAAAGAAATCATCCCCACTACAAAGCTTGGTATAATCACTTTTCTTTCTAGACAAAAATAAAAAGAATTTCTGAAGAATAAAAACTTCATAAAGGTAGAGAATGAGCAGGAGAAGTGTTTTTCCTGTTCGTTTTTAAGCTAAATGAATCCATTGTGATACAAAAAAAGAAACTCGAAGGAGTCGATAGCCAGAGAAAATGCAAACTCAAAGCTGAAACAACTTTTCGTGTTGTTAAAAGTGTAGAAAACTTGAGAAATTGTGCAAAATGACAATTTTACTACTGAGCTCATAAAAAGAAAAAGGTAGAAGAAAAGTTTTTCCCAGTACCTATAGAAAGAAAGTTAGACAATTTTTTTTTTTCGTTTTTATCTTATCTTCTTGACTGGGCAACTTTGATTCTTGGCGATTTTCTACTTTTCTCTGACATTAACACAACTTGGTCAAGAGAAATGGACTTATAAAGATACAGCTTCTGTTGGTTGCTGTTAAAACGTATGCACAAAAAGTGGTGTGCAATAAAAAAGTGAAACCAAGGCGATTCTCTGAGGATAAAAGAAATGTGAAAAAACCATGAGAAAATTATTTTAATCCTGGTAATTTCGTGAAGCATCCGTTTCCACATAAAACATATCCAACAGAACGGAATAGTTTGCGAAATCATTGGAAAAAATGCAAACTAGAAGAAAATATTTTTGAATTTTTTATTCTTGCGCGCTTTTGATTAGGATTCCATCTGAAAAGTTATGCCATGATATGGCTAGATTCTGTTTACTAAGCCATTTTCGGTTTCTTTCTATTGTATATGTTACACTCAAAAAACGAAGTCCGTTAAAAACCCGCTTTTACTAGGAAATTCTAGTTCTAACAAAGCGCTTTCGGAAATTCTAGTTTTAACTAATATAACACAGTTAAAACTAGAATTAACGAGAGCGCTCTGTTAGAACTAGTATTAACTAAAGAATATTTAGTTAATTCTGGTTTTGGCAGAATTCTCGCACTATTTTTAGTTAAATCTAGAACTGACGGAATTCTCGCAATGTTTTTAGTTAAATCTAGAACTGACGGGCTGCCCTTAGTAAATTCGCGTTAGGATTGAAATCTCTCACCGTTAAACCTTGATGATCATGCTAAACCATTTTTGCTTAGAAAATGGCTTCTAAAGTTTTCGTTAGAATTTTTGTGTGAGTCGCGTTTTGATCTTAGAAGTTGATTTGACAATTATGGGTGGCCGGGCTACTGAGAGGAAATCCAAAAACAGTATTGAGCATTCCTTTTTTTTTTTGGAAATTATTTCGAAAATTCTTCTCCGGAATCGTTATGCACTATTATTGGTCGACAGTAATTTCAGTTAGTAGTAGACTAATGTGGACGCGATACGTAGTGCGCTATCATACATGTTTATTCAAGATGAGTGACAATATACAAAGTGAGGATTTGTCGAAAAAAAGTTGGAAAGTGTGTTTTCTTGAAAAATTAATAAGTTTAAGGAAAAAAGAAAACCATTATAATGTAATAACCAAAGGGATATTGATTTACCTTGTTATTTGCTTGAAAATGTTGTTGCGTGTTGCTCTATACGTGATGAATGATCTAGAATATTTGACCTTATTGAAGCGAAAGATTTATCAGGATGGACTTCAGCTAAAGTCTGTAATTGTGGATTGGATAATCCGCCTTCAATTGTCCTTACAGCCTGACTCGTATTATCTTTTAACAAAGATTTTAGTAGTACCTTATCCGTTGTAAAGATAGAGATTACTCTTTAAGATTTTTTTTTTTACGGGTTTAAACTTATATTTGTTCAAGAAGGAATTTATTTGGATTCTCCGGTATACAGCAGTAAGAGTGCGTTGAATCATTTAATTTGGATAGTGTTGGATTTAGTCTTTGTAGAAAGTCTTTTACACTTTCCTCTCTACCTTGTCT
Organism: Dioctria rufipes; assembly: GCA_963924295.1. Lineage (NCBI taxonomy): Eukaryota > Metazoa > Arthropoda > Insecta > Diptera > Asilidae > Dioctria > Dioctria rufipes. Next base: position 69,606,702 of record OZ002740.1, on the reverse strand, counting down.
TGAATTATTTAATTGAGAGGATCTGGAGACTTTAACTTCAAAAGTTTGAGTCAGGATCAATTTTAGAACAGGCCACTCTGATATTTCATTGTATCTATATGCATCATAATGCCTCTGGAGACAATTCACACCTTATTAAGCTAAGGAGGGAGCCTTTTTCGTTCGCCGTCGCGTATATACATATCATCACATCTTGAGATAAATTTGTGGAGCTCTTTCGGATTTCCATTGAAATTGGAAATGAGCTATCTAGCTTCTGATAGGGAGAAATTTGATTGGTCTCTGAGAGTCCAATTGCTCTTGAAACGTAATTATCGTGTCTGTGTATGATTTTTCTACCTCGGCGTAAACCTCATTTTTGATATAGTCATGCTCCATGTCATTAGGGCCGGTATATGAAATTATTTCACTTTGCATTGCCTCAATATCATCCCAGTATTTTTGCAATGAATTGATCTTTTTTGTCAGATATATCTGGGTTATTGTCAATAATGATTTAAAATTGATTGATTGTATAGTTCGTGATATTGACTTTTGTCTATGATCTTGTAACCTAAACCGTACTGCTTGGTCTTTGTTTGTGTTATCCTGGTTGTCAGCTGCAGCTCTTTTCTGAGAAGTTTTTTGAAGCGGAATGTAAAAGGGGTTATTTGTGCGCTCTTTTTGGAGTGATATGGACTTCAACCTATCAGACAGAGTTGCCTTGGTAAGATTATACCAGTCCTCTGTTTTGTCATAGCATGACTGTTTGAAATAATCCTGAGTCTTATCGAATTCATCATGATCTTGAATCAGCGTTTCAATTTTTTCAAATGAAGCACACAGGTCTTCCAACTTTTGGAGTTTTTAGGAAGTAAAATCTGAAGTCCTTTTGCTTTTATTAGCTCTATGATAATCGGCCAGAACTTGTCTAATTTCTGCCGTTTGTGGAACTTGCGATAAGCAAAGCTCATCGAAAGATTTGTTTTCTTCAGTCATGTCTGTCAGTTATATACGACGTAAATATTGGGAAGAATTCAGAAAATAAAATTTTGAAACACAAAAAAAAAATGCGTGCACAAATCCAAGAACACTTGATTTCAATTATAATAAAAATTATCACTGAAATTGTATATTACTCTTATGAAGCAATTTAAAATATGTTCTAGTTTGACGGAGTAAAACAAGGAATTAATATGAGAAATTAGAAATTAAATTTCCATGTGGAAAGGTAGATATATATGCGCGCAAATTGCAATGAAACTATTTATTGGTTGTTTTTCGAATTTATATACATATGTATGCTGCCGGGTAGTAAGTCAACAGATGGGATTCGAAAAGAGAAAAATAATGGGATTGTAATTTTGTTTTAATTAGAATTAAATGTATATATGATCAAAATATAGAAGGGTTTAAACAATAAAAAAATAGAGTAAGGTTTTTCTTTATATGCAGATAATTAAATAAAACTTTCTAAAACAAATTTTTTGTAAAGTGATAAAAATACAGTAAGTAGTGAATAAACACTGAAGGCGAAAATGAATGAAATTAATTTGATTGTCTCCTCCGATCAATATCTTCACCTTGCGAGAGACCTATAAAGTGTTCTTGCAAGAGATCGATTATTGACTTTTACGAAGTCCTTTCACCAACAAGCTCACAAAGTCTTGCTGCACAGGTCGCTTCACGGAAGAACGCGCGAAGATCAAAACAATTATTTATAAAAATGCGCATAAAAGTTAGCTGAGCAAAATTGTAATATCAAAAATTTATGACTACCTTGACTTTTATTCCTATGGGCTTTTATACTTATTAGCGATTATTTATATATTATTTATGATGAGGATGAATTGTGTAAGTTCCTGTGTTAGGCGTCTTCGTTGTATGGCTGGTTGTTAAAGGTGCTGAAGAAGGATGACGATGATACGTCGCGCGTCCTGGACGACGATTTCTGGATGTCTTCCTTTTGGGTTGCCGAACGTCTTGGTGAGGCTCGGAGGAAGCCTCGCAAGGGTCCACTGGTGGAACACTATGGCACTCGTAAACTGTTATCGAACTTTCCACTTAGTACCCTTTATTGAGTACCCGGATGTTTTTTTTTTTTTTAACTTCATTTATATATCTATTATTATATATTTATTTTTATTTTTGTATTATATTGTTTTATTTATATTATAGCATTGATTGTATTTGGGATAGAAACATCGCTGCCACCAAAATGTCATATCTTGTGGCAGATTTAATTTAATTTATTTTATTCATGATTTTTGGCACTGATTTAGGCAGGGTCCGCTGCCACCAAAATAGAAAAAGAAGCAATTGGAAGGCGAAAATTTAAAACAATAACCCAAACTAAGACTTTCGTTATTCATCACAAGTATATCTTAGCAGTTCTGCTGTATTTTATCTTAATCCTTATCAGTTTGATGTAGATTACTTTCAATAACTCAATTTGTTTCTTGGTTTTTAGAATAGATTTAAGAACAGATTTCTAATTTTTTTTATTTCACTTTATAATTCTCAGATTATTATTTTACGAAACTCCTCTCGACGGCTTTAAAAACAGACTCCTCAAGGTTTGGGCTTGCTGCATCCAGGTACCCATAAAGCCTTTTAAAGCTTTTCTTTTAGTTTTATTATCTTCTCACGACGTTGAAAAATCGTACATGAGAAAATGCAGAAAGTTTTGACCCAATAATTGTGATAATTGTATGTATCGACGCATGAAAGGCAAAATGGGATAAGCGACAAAATGTAAACTTTGCAGGAGAGCGGTTTAAAGTTTAAAATTTCGAGAAAAAAATCATTAAAAATAAGCTAATGATTAGATTTTTAAATTTATACCTGTAAAGGGTCCTGAACGTCACCTGTAATTGATGGTATTGATATTTTTTCAAACTATTAGTTATTATTAGAATTAATGTCGCTTACGCAATTTGGTCACGAAAACAGAATGAGGGAAAATACTCTAACTGACTAAATGTTCTATATGCATCATGATAAAACTTAACTTTTCAAGGAACAGTCAAGTTAACCTAAGTGGAATAATAGCTTGTATAGATTCAAAGTAAACTGGAATAACCTTTATAATTACGCACAACTGGTTGACGAAAAAGGAGGGATTTAATAGTTTTGGTTTCACCTAGTGATGGCAAATAAAACAAAGATATTAACAATAAATATTAATATATTAAATTAAAGATTTTCTGGAAGTCAAAATTAAAAAATAACATCTTTAAACGAGAAAAATTATTAATGTTTTAGGTGGCTAAGGTAACAAAAAATATCTTCTGCTAAAACTGAAAAATCTCTTTGTAAAGGCACATAAAAAAAGGAACAGTCTTCCGACTTTTGAAACATTACTATGTAAAAATTAATATAATATCAATAATATTATTAACTTATTCGGAATTATCATCCTCTACGTCTGTGTCTGGAAGTGTGTCCCTTACGTTAGCAGCAGTAGGAATGGTCAAATATTCTTGATGAAAAGCTTCTGGTATGACTTTATCTTTGCAAAGTTTATAAAGGTCTCCATACTTTGTTTTTGATATAGGTAGCAGTGACTTATCACAAGCAGTGGGTGCAATTTTGGCTTTTGATTGAACGTCTATGGGGAAAGATTCCGCCGATTCCTTCATAGAATATTTTACCACAATTTGTGAATCATCCTTTTTCTTAAATGTGGCCACCGGAATTTTACTGATTTTACCAGTAAGGTTCCCTTTGAAATATTTTTCGCTGATAACGTTCCATCTCAAAAAGGCACTGTGTATCATCAACTCAACATTGTATGGCATTGGATCTTGCCTCGCTGTTGAAAATACTGTATACCATTGTGAAGGTGCATAAATTATGCAGTTCTTTACATTCTTCTCAATAACCGCATGTACCGAGTCCACAGGCATGTAGGTGTGACTCGTCAACAAAAATTTATTTGTATAGTTTCAATGTTATTACAGATTTCAAGGGTTGAATGAATCATTGCCAGAATTACTCGATTATGGTTTTGACCAGGACAGCAGTCACAGTATAACAGTAAATATTTTACTGTTCCACGTTCATCCACGATATTAATATATTATTTATTTAGTATAGTTGCGATCTCATTTGCTCCCCGTTTACCGTTCACTTCATTCCAATAGAAACAGAAAACCTTACGAGTGCCACTTTCATAAAAGCATAAATTATATACTGCAAGTTTTCGTGTGTAGTACAAAAGCATGCTTTCTCCATGGGGGGTTTTCAAGACTTTCTGTAAGTCAAAACTAACGCACAAAGTATTGGGATAAGTTTTATGAGTATTCTGATGTGCTTTGAAGCGAGAATAGGTATGGACTTTTTCTGTTTCATTTTCTCCTTGATAAGGCTTGGATTGTCTTCAGTTGATCCTTGAAATTTCAGACATTTCAAACATTTATCTTTTTTCGGAACATGGAATCCAATGTTGAAGTTGTTATGAAATATATTGCGGAATGCTCTCTCACTTACAACATCAACTCCTTGTTCAATATAAATTTTTTTGTAAATTTTATACAAATTTGACAAATTTTTAAATTCTTGTGGAAGGTAGACACGACTAGAGTCTTTACGACAGTAGTGTGATGGCATGGCTGGTAGACTTATACTTCATAACAACAGCCTTTGTAGATTCTTTTGTTTTGTTAGGTGGTTCACATCTCCCACGTAAATCTTCTTTAGCGGTTCCGCATTCAGCGTGACTTGTAGTATAGTAAATGAACTTTTCCGTAACATCTAGCGTCGAAGCCAAAAATTGAAGACAAATCGTCCTTTTACCTTCGCCTTCGTTGATGAAGTATTCATAAGTTTCGTTTTACAGTTGTTTTTCGACACATACTTACAAGCCAGTCCTTTCGTCATTCAGTAGGAAGATTCCAAAAATGGTCAAATATGAGCTTTCTTTTCTCTTCTGTAATTGAACCACATTCATTGCCGCATTTCTTACCGTCGCGCGGATTGGGTTGCACTTTTTTAGCCGCTACTACAACTCCATTATATTTGGTATATTCCTGACCAGATTGCTTCAATTTCTTTCTTTCCAAACTTTTATTCACGGGATTTACTTTAACACCGGCTTCTCCGACTACGCACTCTTCTTCAGGTTTATCCGTTGATTCTTGTAAAGCCTTGATCGGTGTGTAATCCTCATTATCATCATTTTCAGATAATTCGAAATCTGTGTTGCATACATCAGAATCAGTGTCTTCACCAAAGGCACCTGCTAACAAAGCTTCATCTTCGGACAGATAATCTAAATATTGCTTGTTTTGTTTTGCCTTACGATCGCGACGACACGTTGAAGTCGAAGGACATTCCTGTTCAGTTTGTTGTGAAATCGTAGATTCATCCAACGCACTAGTTGATATTCCAGCAGCATCATTATGTGTCTCTGTTGCATGACACATTGAAGGTTTACTTAAATCCACATTCGAGGATAGAGCTGAGTCTGATAAAATGGCTGGTATGAGCATAACTGGTGCAGGTAATATAGGAATGTAAGGCTTTAGTTCAGTGTAAATTTTCGTCTAATAAGTCATCATCTGGTGGCCGTTCAACGGCTGATATCAAAGGCTGATTCAAATAATTTCTATTTACCTCATAAAAGTTAAAAAATAGACACCCAACTGCAATTTTTTTTTTTCGTACATACCGTTGATTTATTAAAGCTTAACATTCCACCTGCGCATCTATTGTCCACTCCACATCTCTGGAGTGCTAGCTCCAATATTTTATTGGCGTGACGCTTTTTTTCCATTATTGTTTTCTACTCTAAAGTCACAAATTACGATTACAACACTGAAAATAGGGAATGGTAAAAATTTCTAAACTTACTTGGAAAGAAATATCGGGTAAAAGTTTATCAGCTGTAAGTACTCAGCATTCGTGTTGACGGTGTCGCAGCAACTTGCGTACTACTGACCCTAGCCCTAGACTCTGAACGTCGTCATACGATGCGTTGCAAAGTACAAAACAAAAGCAGCCCTGTTCATGATTCAAACACAATAACCGTTATAACTTAATAAAAAAAAATGCCTGCCTGCATTTAATCAAATAGGGATATGCGGTTACGTTTCCGAAAATAAAAATTAGGAGACGCAGTCTAAGCGCCTTATTTGCTTTTGGACTTGCAGGTAAAAAGGGATAAACGCCATGTTTTTAAAATTTTACTGCTAGGAAAAACAATCTAAGCGACAACGATTCCGGAAATGAAAAATAGGAAAAACGTTCTAAACGCCATACGTTTTCTCAAAGGTGTCAGGTAAAAAAGGATAAACACAATATTTGTAAAATTTTACTGCAAGTAAAAGAATATAACTGATATCAGTCACATGAATAACATCGAAGTAAAACTAGATAAGTTGGGTACGAACACAATAAAAGAAGGGGTAAAAAGGCCTAAGACTCAATTTTCATTTGGGCATTTTATCTTACCGCCATAATTCCCAAAATTGTCGAAATTTCTTTCGGTTAGTAACAAAAAAACACCCTTCGGTCTCCAAATCACAGTTGGGCTAAGCGACACAAAAGTCATCCTATGGGAATGAAACCTAGCCCATTCGATGCAGAAAAATCGTGCGATTCTAACGGTATATATAACTCAATTTCCCAAAAATTGTCGCTTATCCCATTTTGCCTTTCATGCGTCGGTATGTATGTAAATACAATTAGATTGAGAAAATTAAGTAATGCAGTGTGTCTGTGTACATGCGAAAAAAAGTAAGAAGACACTGTATGAAGGTAAGTATGCATATCGTGTGAGTGGAATGTGTGTCTGATAACAAAGTGCAATTTATACTAAATTGCATTTTGTTGCAGTATGGAAATGCATTTTTAAATCCATTTGAAATTGAATTGGAATTTTTTTAAATGGAAATGATTTTCAGGGTCATACATATTGATACACCAATAATTGCATAGGGCAATATATTGATGTATTGACCTTATGGTTGAGATTCGTGGCATTGGGCACATGGGTCACAACAAGTTCATCAAACATTGCGGTGGCTCTCGAGCGAATCGATGTGACAAGTTATTGTCACATCATCAGTGAGATTTCTTCTGCACAATATCCAGCGAATGTATGGCTGTGCAACCAGCCCCGGCCCAGATATGGGTATTGCGTTCCATTCTATCTCTGATGTAGGACTTGTAATTGAGCGCTACATTCGATTGGCTGAAGCATTTCTTACGTCTTTTCAGAAATCCAAGGCATTTCGATGTTTCTTTGGCAAAAGAGAAAATCAGTCCAGGTTAACTTACTGGAAATATTAATGCCCAGAATGCAAACTGACGGTGAATTGCAAAGTAATGCTCCATCAAAAGAAATGGGAGTAGTTAAGTGGCGATCTTGTTTCAAGAGACGAAACAGCTTTGGGTCTGAAAAGCATTGAATTTGACGCTATTTGCTTTGCCCCAAGCGACAATGGTTATTCAGCGATCTAATCATGCAATCTCGTTTAACAGATATGGCATTCCCTCAGGAGTCCATAAAAATGTCAAAGGAGAATGCGAAAACAAAGGTACTGTCATCGGCAAAACTGTGGATGGGATTGAAAGTAAGGGAAAGCAGATTATTATTGAAAATTAGGAAGAGAGACGGTGAGAGTCCTTGGGGACACCGGCATTTATAGAATGCGCTTCAGATATAACGCGCTCTAAAGCAACACGAATTAGACCAGATAGAAAACTTTCAACCCATAATAGATGAGGAGGGGAGAGACCAAATGTTTTAAGTTTGGCTAAAAGGGCAGAATACGAGACTCTGTCAAAGGCATAATAAGGGACGATTTTGGGCTCAACAAAATTTTGGAGACTATGGTTCATACGTTGTTTAAAAAAAGTCAACAAGTCTACAGATGATCGACCAGTCCGGAAGCCATATTTTCGATCGTTGATTAGTTTTTAAATACTTCGTTAATTTGTAATTGGTCAGTAATTTCAGGCATCGGAAACCTTTATTCTTTTTGGGAATTGCCTGAACGTGGGCTAGTTTTCAACCGGTTGGAAAAATTCCTGTCGTCGAATAAGACAAGTAAAATAGTTGGCGCAGAGGTTAGGCGCATTTTTTTATTTAACAGGGGCGAGAAAACATCAGGACCTGCGGTTATGGGGATGTTGATCTCCTTAAAGACCTTGAATACATCCCTCGAACGAAAGTGCTCTTCTACACATCCGCACAAGGGATGGAAAACAGATATCTGTGAAGTGGATGGAAGACCAGAATTTGAAGTGAATCGGGCAGCCAAAATATTAGTCTAATCCAGGGAATCAGCAACACTTCAACATTGTTAAGTAGTGAAGGTATGAGGAGCTGGTGATTTTGTTCGTGATCGTTTTGACGACCAGAAACTTCTGCTGCCTTTGCGGCTTGCCATAATACTCTGCCTAATACTCTGGTCAAAAAGATATTTTTCTCTCTGGATTTTGGACTTGTAGAATTGTTTCAGCTGTGGACGTGGATGCAATTGATAGGCGCGAAAAGCAGACCTTTTCACTTTTATTGTTCGGTTGCACTTATCGGTAAATCAAAATCGATTTTTCAGTTTTTGAGATTCTGCTGTAGGAATTTGGAATTTATTCACGCATGCCTAGATTTAGTATGTTACTAAATTCTAATGTGCCTTCATCAACTTACCTCGAAGCAAAACAAACGGATCAATCCACTTCTCTAAGCTACTGATTGAGACTTTCCCAATTAGCATTTTTATAGCGCCAGAGAAGCCTACTTGGAGGTGGAGAAGCAGGGCGGCACAGCTTTGAGGTGGTAAATTGAGCAGCCGTGATTAAACAGTGATCTGAATTACAATAATGGGAGCCGACTGAGATGGATTACTTCGAGGTGAAATATTAGAAACAATTCAAGTAGATTAGCTCTATCACAAGCTGCATCAGCAATTCGCTTAGTGCAACCACTAGCTGATAAAAATTGAAATATTCACAGAAGAGTTCAATGTGTCGACCCGCAGGGCTAGTGGTCGAATAATGGCTGAACCACTTTATTTTATGGACGTAAAAAATCGACTGCCAGGACGATTTCCGTAGAGGGGGAGACATATTGTCCAATACGGATACCGTGCCGTCATCAGACTTATGTGGACTGCGATAGAGGAAGAAAAAGTAGATAATGTGCCTATGGAATTTGAAACTAATATGAATGTAATTAAACTCTAGATTGATGGAAGGGATATCACAACACATTATATCGTCAGTTTTGTATTTGTGATAAGACGAACAAGGTTTGTGTTTCATTTGACCCAAGTCATTGTCACGTATGATATATTCTTTGTATGTTTTGATCAAAACGAAATAGCGAGAGAAAACAAGAATAAGATAAATGCTATAACTATTCATCATTTTAGAAACTATTGTTCTCAACAGCGTTCCGTTATTCCTTCTTTTCAAAGATGATAAGGAGGTTGAAGCGAGTGTGGAGGAGTGTAGGCGAAATCACTAGATTCGGCCACATCTAATTATCAATCCGTTTATTGTATATATTTATTCATATGGATGTGATATAAAATAAGTCTCTAAAAATATTTTTAATTCGCCGAAAAATAAAATAAAAGCTGTTACAAAAGCTCTAAAGAAAATACAGCAAAAATTATCCATTCGCTCAAAGCTTAAACAAAAAAATTCAAATTTATTAGACCCAGACTGCTTTGGTAATTATATACCTAAGTCAACCTAACTAAATATTCATGTCCACACAAAACCTTTCGGCACCAATTTACTATCCTTCAAAGTCAGGTTAATTTTTAAAGTGAAATTGTTACTGTGCTGGCTGTGGATAACTTAGTGCGGAGAACATACGTGCAGATTGACCACAATAGTGTACAAATCTAATACATATATATACAAATGTAAAGACCCGTATGTAAGTTTTCACTTTACGTTGAACATCTGTTTGCAGGTAGTATTTAGAACGTTCAAACAAACTAATTTTCAAAACGACTACAGTTTGGTAACTCACTTGATAGTTTTAATGAAGTTTTCTCAGTTGCAAGTTAAATCTGAAAATTAAGCAGAGCATTAAGAAGTGAATGCGAATGTCGAAATTCTTACTGTTTACTAACCTGAAATGGTGTTTGATAGTTTTCTGTATACTTAACAGAAAGGTTTTATTTGTTTAAAGAAATAATTAAACTATTATTTACATACATGTACTTCGTCTATCGTTAGAACTTTTGATTGAAGCATTTCAATCGACTAAAGCCTCTGCTAAAAGGTAAAATGTAATATTATTAAAAACCTTAAAATTTGAGGTAGGTAGAATTTCAGTAATTATGTATTATACAGTCGAACCCGCGTAGGTGCATTTCCGTCCAGCACAAACATCGTGTTCTGTTATGCAGTTTTTGTACATATGCGGTGCCCGCATAAGTAGACCAAACAGTGCTCATATCCGGTCACCGCACATAAAAGTGCACATATCTGTGTTTTGACTTATACTTTTCAATGAACACAAAAGCTTTTCCAATTGTATAAAAATTTTATTTAGGTACAAATAAACATGCGAATGTAGGTAAAGAAAAATAAGTAGACAAATTCTCTAGTAGCAAAAACAAAAAAAAAGCTTTTTCAAGAGATATTATCGAGGTTCTTGTAAGGCATAACAAATTATATGATCTGATATTTTCTTCTGGATAAAATTATGTGCACCTTGTTCAGTGAGTTGTTCTTCTAACAATTCAATATTGTCAAAGGGAAAATCCTTAGTTTCGATGGAAGTTGTAAGCTGCAGTCTAGGGAACTTGCTATTATCAGCTTACATTATAACAAATGAGCAAGGGTCTAAAACGAAAGATTCCTTTCACAAAAATTCATTTTATTAATAAATAACTATAAACTATAACTATTAACTATAAAGTCCCTAGTACGGCCGTCCTGCTACCAGAAATTCAGCTAGCTAATGATTAGTATTGTGCGTAGATTAATTCATGCTTCGTTTTCGCTTTTAGGGTTGGTATTATAAAATAAAGTTTTATATTATATGTTACCGCCTTTTAGGTCTTCTATTTTATTAATTGGGTTCTGTTCCTTTTCGCCTTAATGTCTGCGTGCTCCAGATTTATTAATGCCATCTAGCAACTTCTTCTTTAATTTTTTGGTCCGCTTCGATGGTCTCGTACTTCTTTGGATGCCCAATTTATTATTTTTACGCTGCTGCGTTTTACGTGCAAACGATTTTAATTTTTATGATAATTTTTACTTTTTTAGCTTTCTTGCTCCTCTTAGCATGCCGATTTTAACCTCAACTTCGTCGTTTTCTTGATATCCGCCCGCCCGCGCTTCTTTCCCCATTCCCCTTATTTTTGGGATCGTTCCGAAAGGCAATAGTGGTGTTCTTGGAACTGGGAACAACTTCAATGGTATAAGGCGAGTCGAATATTTGGGTTATATGCATTTGTTTTGAGCATGATTATTAGTTTATTTATTTATTAATTTATTTCATCAAGTAATCGTTTATTCATTAATATTACTATTATTATTATTTATTAAGTTTTAAGCATTATTTATTTAATTATTTAGATAGTTATATTCAGTATGTATGATTATAAATTTTCTTACTCTAAATATGATTCCAATCTTTCATTTATGTTTCTATGAAAAAAAGGTCATATGTACATTTGTAGAAAATGTTGGATGCGTTTGACCGCATACGTAGTACGCTTAAAGCTAGAAGAGCATCCGAGCGACTTGGTTGTCTCGCATTGGAATTTGTAACTTCGATTGCTTCGTCTTCGGTATCTACTTCCTCGCTATAGTTCTAAATGGTAATGTCTTGTAAAATTTCCTCCTCACTTAGTTCCCCATATCATTGTATAGCAGCATCACAAGCAACGTATTCCTCAAACTCTGCCTCTGCAATTGGTATGCTCAAAACTTCTTCAACATCATCTTCAATAACTTGAGAAAAACCAGCTTTCCTAAAACAGTTTTTGATGGTGCTTGGTACCTCAAGCCACCAAGAACGCTTAGAAATCTTTAAAGCGTCCAAGATATTTAGAGACTTAGAAAACTCCTTCAAATAAAACCTCTTTTTAATGCCAACAATTGTCTTCGTACAATGTTTTGCCTATAGTATTCTTAAAAGCAACGAATGATTACTTGATCTAATGGCTGAATAATTGAAGTTGTAATTGGAAGCGACTGTGTATATCAATTGGCGATATAACAACAAATAATAAAAATCAAAAAAAAATCAAAGGGTGCCTCCATACCAGAGTTGTTAAAGAATGCAGTTTATTGGAGGAATGAAGAATGCATATTTTGCAACTCCACATTCCTCAAAAAAGTATTGTCCAATGCATTGTTATTCCTTTTAGAAAAATAATGCGTTACTTTGAGTTGCATTACTCTGGAATGCATTGCATTCATTGAAGTCTGTGTGAATTCAATTGCATTCACTTGAATTTAGTGAAATTATTCGATGAAATTATTTTGTGATTAAGAATGAAAGAACAAATGAAGCACTTTTAAGTATTTTTTCAAAAGAATTTCAAATCAAATCAAAAAGTATTTATTCACATACCCCTGTTTAAGCTACGTGCAACGTTGGCCATTACGAGAGTAAGCAGCATAATTAGGTTAGTAGATCAGTAAATAAATATTGATAACATTATAGCAATTGAGAATATAGAAAGGATTAAGGATTGTATAATCCTGTGGTCAATGTAAGTGGTTGGAAACCAGCCCATACAATTACTTACAGCTTCAAAAGATTAATACTAGTATACATATGCGAGAGAGAAAACAAAAATAGTAGTAGGAGTAGTCCAAAAATATACATACTGATTGAATTATTGAAATGAAATAGTTTTAGAATAAAGGTATACCATATATAGATGGACAATTGTCAGAAGTTATAATGAAGAGAAAAGTATGATACTTATAATTAAAATTCAAATTCAAATGCAAAATATAGCGAAGTGAAACTAAGAATTATGGCTGAACTGGATCGGTATAAAAATATAAAATACTTTTTTTGAGTTTTATTTTTGATCGAAGAAATATGACTCAATCTTTAATCGTTATCCATTTCTGAGGTCAAATTATAAAAATCAGACATGAGTTTTCTTTTTCAGGGAAAAAATAAATAAAACTCAGGTGTGATGATTATTAATGATTTTAAGAAAAAACATCTTTATGTGAGTTTTTCCCTTTGAGTGAATGGCGTGAAACTCAGATTTAATGATTATACGTGATTTAAAAATTAATACTCAAAAATAATTATTACTGACTTTTTTTTTATTAATTAAATTTTCGAACACATAATGAAAGTAGATGTATTTTGTGCGCATAATTCATCTCCTTCTCCTCCTTAACTGATTTTTTTACATAAGAAATGACATAGAATGGAATAAATACTTTGTGATTTGATTTGAAATTCTTTCAAAAAAATACTTAAAAGTGTTTTATTTGTTCTTTCATCTTAATCATAAAATAATTTCGAGAATAATTTCACTGAATTCAAGTGAATGCAAATGAATGCATTAAATGCAAGTGAATTCACACAGACTTCAATGAATGCAATGCATTCGAGAGTAATGCAGCTCAAAGTAATGCATTCTTTATCTAAAAGGAAAAAGAATGCATTGGGAAATATTTTTTGAGGAATAGAATTCATTTAATTCCATTCCAATTCTTTAAACATACTTTTACTTCAGCTTCCAATTCGTTCATTTGAATGAAAAAATGTATAGCAATTCAGCTCAGAAATAATGCATTCTTTAGCAACCCTGCTCCATACACGAAACGTTATTTTTTCGGCGGCTTTCATTCTTATTTATTATCTGTCTGTACCAAGATGTAACTCACTAACCGTAACAGGTAGACAGTTGAAATTTTCACAGAGTGCGTATTTCTATTGCCGCTATAACAACAAATAATAAAAATAAAAAGAAAAATTAAAGGGGACCCTCATACAAGAAACGTGATTTTTTTAGCGTTTCTTTCCTCGTTTTATTCTCATTCATTATTTTTATCATAAGTAGGCATTTTTTTTTTTTAATGACAGCATTATTTTTTCACATGACGCCCACTCTCATTTGAAAAAAATTAATAAAAAGTACGTAGTGGTAAATTTTGTACGATGGTACGGAACCCATCGTGCGCGAGGTCGACTCGAACTTGGCAAGGTCATATTTTGGGAGTAATAAGGGATAGGAATTTGCTTACCACGAAAACAATGCGGATTCTTTGATTTTCCTATAAAAAATACATGTTTTTCGCTACTATCCATGTTACACAAAAATAAAAGACTCAGACGTTCCTTCTGAGTGTTGCCCCTTAAAACCTTGTCCCGCCAGCATTGAAAATATTGGGTAGCTCATAGTTCCTCAGGCAATTGGCTCTTTATCCATTCCCAAGCGGATGCTTCATCAGCAGAATTTTTTCGCCATAGATTTTGAGGAAAGACACGTTCTCTTTCACTTTAAGCATCTGACCGAACTTTTCGCTTATTTTAGGACAATCGGATCACTCACTACAGCATTCTTAGTACGCATCTAAGAAAATCAAGTCGTTAACGCTCGATCAATTTTTTCAAGGAGCCCTTTTATGAAACGCGTATGGTTCACGTTTCCATTTTCCAATGCTATTTTCCTATATTTTTTCTCCTGTTTAGAAATATGCATTATTGTGGTGACATTATATTTGAAACGTTGTGCTAATGTGTTCCTGTTGGTGCCTTTTCCTAATGCATGTAAAATTTCTAGTTTTGGTTGAGAATCAATCCGGTAGCTTTCTTCTTAATGGTTGGTTCCATTTAATCTACAGAAGAAACCACTAAACAAAACCCCGCAAAAATATATATTAAAATAATCAAACCTATAAAATGAATCCCCATCAAAATGTTAATAATTTGTCAAAAAAATTCTCTTCGCTCTTAAGCCTAGCAATTCCCAGCGACTCTGACGACACTTGAATTCAAAATGCACCGGCGAAAGCAGATTGGTATGGAAAACTTGCAACAATAAAAATTATTTTCGAAAAATTTATTTTTTGAAAAATTTACTATAGAAAAGGCAATCCTGGGTGTATTGAAAATTTACGACAATAAACATTACAATATGCATGTAATTTTTAAGTAATGCTGAGCGAGATTGCTTTTTCAAATTTAAATGGAGTTGAAGCTAATATGTATGAACATATATGTAGCACTTAGAACGCAAAGTTAATCTAAGGACAAGTTAAAAATCATGAAGAGATTTCCGACTAATTTCCATTTAAATGTTAACAGCTAGAAAAGGAAAGTAAGAAGAAACAAAATAACAGGCAAATTCAACCCACTTTAAAAATTTTACGAATAAAGACAAAAATATGAAAGCTCCGATTACGTGCAACAAAACAGAGTGACAAAGGATTCATTTTCGTAAATAAATGTGAGGGGCAAAGTTTTCAGATTGTACTATCATATAATGTAGCCGCGCTTTTGTAAAAGTACGATTTTCTGCAATACATGTCGAGAGATGCCACCAAAGCTGATTCTGTGCAATGAAAATTGAAAAACCTATCGTGCTCACTATTTCTGAAAAACATACCATTACATTTCATAATGAAATTTGATCAGAAAGTGGTATTTAGATTGTATAAATGGTTCGACAGCCTTTGTCATGAATTTTTATGTCGATATTTTGAAGGAGTAAAATTTAAATTTTAATGCTTCTGAAGCAACCACTACGTAAAATGCCTTATATCAATTATCGTTATATAAACTTTTAAGGGAGCGGTTGTAGATGTGAACTCATTCGAATTGGCTTTCTTGTCCGGCACAATATTTCCTCAAGCAGCAGTATTTCCCTCCAAATTTCTAAAAAAAGGTATGTAAATTCCAGGGACCAAAAATAACCATTATTTTAGATTTTTCAAACAAAAAAATCACATAGAAATAATGATCAGATCTTTAAATGAAGAGAACCAATCTTATCTCATGAAGTGAACTTTTAGTTTCTAGCGTAATTTAAAAAAAAGTATAATATATAAAATTTCATATTAATGGTTAAACTTTGATTAATTTATTTTGGTTAACGGATTATTTCACAATTTCATTTTGTTTTGTTATGAAATAAGAGTTATCGGTAACTTTTTTAATTCTTCTCAATAAATAAGGGTTATTCTGCAATTTATTTTTTTTGGTTATCGGATAACCATTACTATTTTACAACTTTTTCTTTTTGGTTATGAAATAAGGGTTATAAATAACCATTTTGATTCTTCTCAAAAAATAAGAGTTATACTTCGATTTTTATTTTATTGGTTAACCATTCCCTCACAATTTTAATTTTAATTCATTTTATTGATTTATCCACAAGAAACAGTGTTTCTATCACATTCTATTAGGCTATTCTTATAAATTTTTGCACATTAAAAACAAATCCGGTTTTTAAATTTCCCTATCATTTTTACTCTAGTACCAACTAGATGTTGTAGTTTTTTTTTAATGAAGCTTAAACCCTCGATAATAAGTGCCTCTAAATCTACATTGATTGCATCGCTGCTACGACATCTCTATCGCGATTGACTCGTGCTAGCAACTCTCCCAAAGTAACGAGCACACGGTAGTATTTGACTGATGAACCCAAGTTAACAATATACATAAATAACTCAAATATAATATTAGCATGGCACCTTCGTTGATCCAGCTTACATAGCGTTTTCTTTCTTTCTCGTCTAGTTTTAGCTCTTGTACTATTAAAGGGGTTCATACTTCTGTTTTTGAAAAAATATTGTTTCAATTTTTTAATTCAAAACTTAAAGAAATTATGATAGAATTTCTATGTATTTTTGAAGATACATATCTGTGAGTTGGTCCGTAAACCAAACAGTTATTACAAACCTCTCTGTTTTTTTTTTATTAGTTGCAAAAAGCGAACTTTTACTCATGTCTGATTTAGATCTGAGTTGATTTAAAATATCCTGAGAATCAATATTGAATTCATTTTGAGTGTGGACAAATTTACAAAAATCAGCTAAATGAATTTGTGTGGTAGAAAAAAAGGTGTCGTTTAGTTGACCACCAATTCTAATATTATACTAATGGTGACTGTTATTGTTTTGTTTATATTTCAATGGCGCTTTGTAAATATGTAAATCCCGTGCACAAAATATGCTAATAAAAACTGCTCATTACTATCGCAAGAAGGCAATTCTATACAAATTGCAATAATTTTCGATTCATTTAGTTTTTGTCGGAGTCTAGTGGAAAGTAGGTGATGTGGCTAGATGCTAGAAGTGCCCTTATAATTATATTAATTTGTGGCAAAGTTCGCGTAATTTTGTGCTCTTTCATTGGTCTTAGACCAACTATAACTTTTTCTCTCGTTAATAATATCGTTTCTATTGAATAAAATTCAGGTAAATACATAATAGTAGTTGATATGCATATTAACAAAATTGAATAAAGGTAGTTGTAATAAATGGGAGTATAGTAGCAATCATAAGTTGAACGAAAACATCGCTCAACTGTTAATCCATTGATTTTTTGGGTAGTGATATGAGTAGAGCGTACTCAAATATCAATCGAATTTATATAGACACTTCATCAATTAATTATTAATTATTTCAAACTGAAAAATTTAATAAAAAAAAAATTAATTTTTACAGAAACTCGTGTGTCGTTTTTGCTAGAAGTGATATTTTCAATAACTTAAATTTAAAGTTCGCAATGGGTCGAAAAAGAAACATTTTAATTCGCGACTATTTCGATTTCGCCAGCGAAGGCGATGAATCAATTTGTAGAGCGTGTGGTGCTAAATTTAAGGGTTCACATGTAACTAATTTAAAAAGACACGTGCTTAGTAAGCACAATGAGTTATACAATGAGGAGCAAGAAATAGATAAGTTGACGGGTAAAGGCCCCTCAAATGCAGAAAGCGCGAAACACAAAATGTTCATAACATTATCTAAAAGTGAAGTGGTAAACGCATGTGTGGAATTAGTGACGATAGAATCACAACCCTTATCTTTTTTTGATTATCGGTCTTTCAAGGTCTTAACGGATCAGATTTTTAAAGAGCTGGGAGTTCCCGCGATAAACTCCAGAAACATTATGGACTTCCTTCTGCAAAAAAAAGTAGTCTTGAAAGAGGAAATCAAGAGGAAAGTTAAGGGAAAATTAATATCTCTAAAAATTGACACGGCTACACGGCATGATCGCGGAGTTTTGGGTATAAATGCTCAATTAATTCTAAATAAAAAAATTTCCGTGTACACACTCGCGATGATTGAGTTGCGTAAAAGGCATGCCGCCGAAAATATTAAACGCGCTGTTGAGGATGTTATTGATGAATTTGGTATTAAGAAAAAACAAATTTACACAATGACAACAGACAATGGGCGAAGCATATTAAAGGCTGTACAATTACTTTCCGAAACAGATATTGGTGACAGCCAAAAAGAAGAATTTTGTGAAAATGACATAGAAAGCTTTTCATTGGAAAATGTTCTTTCTGTACGTTGCGCTGCACACACCTTGCAGCTTGCGGTAAAAGACTTCTTAGACAAAATCTACAAGGAAGTAATCAGCTGTGCTCGTAAAATTGTCAAAACCTTAAGGACTCCAAATTTTAGGTCTGTTACAATATTAATTTTTTAAACTTTATAGCAAATTATTTTCAATTTTTAAATAGGTACACGATGTTACATCTTAAAATAAAAACACCAGAGCTTGATGTTCCAACTCGTTGGAATTCCACGTATAGGATGTTGGAGCGTCTAGTGGATTACAAAGACTTTTGCGAGGGAAACCTCGATGAAAATTTAGAACTATCCACTAGCGAATGGGCGGAGGTGGAAGAAATAGTGTTGGCGCTGGCGCCTTTAAACAAAGCCACTTTAAGACTCCAAGAGGAACAACTGCTTCTTGGTGATTTCTATATATTGTAGCTAAAATTAAAAGTAGAATTGGAAACCATGGAAAACAAGACAGCTGGAGTAATCTGGGGTTTGTCTGGAAAAAGGAGAAGTTCAGTTGATGGGAAATGAGGCAATAAGTGCAGCACTTTTTTTAGACCCCAGATTGAGGCACCTGCTAACAATAGAAAAAAGGGAAGTCGCGAAAAAGCATTAAAAAAAACTGGCTTTTCAAATGCTTTCATAGACTGAGGTATGTTAGAAAGAAGTAAGCTTAAAATACGAACAAATTGCTACCACTTCTTCTTCCACTAAACGGTTTAGAATGTTTTTGTGGAACGTGTTATACCATATGCAAGCAACGCTCAAAGTAGCATGTTATTTGATGAAAGCTCAACGCAAAGCACTTCTTCTCTTCTCAGAAGTTTAATAAGAGAAATGGAGTTTCTGGGTCCTCTTCTGATGAAGATTCTCAGCATTACTCTAACCAGGAAATATTCAGAGCATATCGAGAAATTCACCAGTACAAAGAGAAAAGAGCTGACATTGAGACCGACCTTATTGAATACTGGGAAGACAAGAAATACGACTTTCCATTCGTTCGAAAAATGGCTTTCGTTTTGCATGCTGTGCCTGCTACCCAAGTGAGAGAGGGCTTTTCTCCACTAAAAATTATTTTGGATGATTTACGGTGCAATTTGTCGGAATACAATTTGAAAACAATAACGTTTGTTAAATTAAATTGAAATTGCACCGAATAATCACTACATACAATCAGGTAATGAGCAAACCTTCCGATAATTTTCTAATCGCGCTCTTGAATGAATATTAAATATTAATATATAAAACTGTTGACTTAACTCTTCTTAATTTATTTTCAATATATTCTGAAACTTGCTATAGCTAATATATCGATCGTCTAGTTCAATACTAGAACAAATAAAAATTAACTGTTTCGAGATAATTGACATTTAAGTTGTAATGAAATGGTTTTTTTTAAACAACTTCAGTTGTGTACTGTAATTGGATTTGTATTTTGTTTTTGTGGCAAGTCATCATTTGGCAAATATACATTCGAATAGTGAATATTGTACTTTACTAATTACAGCAAATTTTTCGACTTGTTGCAGTATTGAACTAGACGATCGATATGCAGCCGGGTTTAATGATTATTGGGACTTTACTTGCAGTATGTATTATTCGCAATTGCAAAATCAGTACCATCATTTAGTGCAAACAAGAAAGTTTCAGGTAAAACATTAAAAAGTTATACCACATTGTACCGTAATTTCGTAATCTTTTATAAAAATTTAGCGTCCGCACATCACATATATTTTCAAGATTTTGATATGTAAAATGAAAAATTAATATCTGCGATTATAATTTGTATTGAAGATACGACAACGGCTTTAAGATTCATTAGCGTGGTAATAACAAATCAAATCGAATGCGCATATTTCTGAACAAAATATTTTTTTTTTCGATTATTGGGTATTTATGCCTAAAATTTAAAATCAGTCTTGGTAACAATTTGAAAGACAGATAAACAAACAAAGGTCTTCATTGTACACCATCTGAGGCGAACTCCTCACAAATTTAGTTATATAATGTACTCAAATCTACATACATTGTAAATTTTAGATTTTAATTCTGAATTCGGATTTCTTTTGATAACTACTCCTTTTTTCTTAACTATACTTAGTAGTTCATTATGTGTAGCAGTCATAAAATAAAACTTAAATTTTATATCTTACAAGGAGACACTTTTATTCCTATTCTGAAATTCATTCATATGTATATGTATGTATATTGTATGGGATACTCCCAAATCTAGATTTCAGGAAAAAATTAAATTTTATTATTATACTGAGTTATATTTGTGTCCCTCGTAATGTGCTTGGTAAGTCAGGAAATTTAGTTTTAAACTTTAACTTGAGCAGATTAAGTGGTGGTCAAAACCCGATTTTGAAAAACTGCAATATAAACGATTATGTAAAGGAAGAGAAATATGAAGTCGAAATCGACGAACATGTGGATATTTCAAGTTT
Organism: Dioctria rufipes; assembly: GCA_963924295.1. NCBI lineage: Eukaryota > Metazoa > Arthropoda > Insecta > Diptera > Asilidae > Dioctria > Dioctria rufipes. The sequence continues at coordinate 69,585,802 of OZ002740.1, read as the reverse complement.
TGCAAATGTTTTGCACAGCACTGTATACTGAACATTTATAATATCATCAGTATACGTACGGAATTCAAAAAATTAACTTTCGAAATTTTCTAGAAAAATTAGTTTTGGAGTTTATAATTCTCATAAAATCGTCGTGTAATAAAACCCTTTTGGTTGTATCATTTATAGGCTTGAAAATGTAGTACTCGTGAGTTTTCAAAACTTTGTAAAAAAAAGTAAGTCATTATCAGTGGTTTTGTCAAAATTAGATTTGAAGAATTCTTCTGGTATACCAACGATATTAAAAAACAAAAATTTTTCAGGCATATCTAGGTTAAGTAGGGGAGTAAATAATTTAGAAACTTTGATTAACTAAATATTTACTGTACGTATATATAATGATCTAGAAGGAGTTTGGTTTTGCTAGGGCTTCTTTACGTCGGTATTTAACTGGAATTTACTCTATCGACTCTGTGTCGGGTCTTTTACATTTTACTCATACCGCGTGAGTGCATTGCAGAGCAAATTGACTCAAGTCGAGTCTCGTCAAAATAGCTCGACAACGTAAACACCGTTCTGGTTTAAAGTAGTTTCCGTTTGAAAGTTTCTATAGTCCTGAAAAGGACTGTTTTCGGGTTTTGCTTTGTTGCAGTCAACTTCTATAACATATTTGTTTCCATTTCTTCTTCCGTCTCCGTATTCGAGTATTCATCACTTTGTATTGCTGTGTTGAGACTCTCAATACAATCTTTATTTGATCATCGCAAAGCTCTCTATACTTCTGTACAGTGTTTTGCCATCCATTAGTCAACCATGTATTTTTAGTATATTCAGCCAGACAATCCTTTAGGTTGAGAACCTCATTCCAATCATCATACGCATTATCTAGATTGGAATGCCGTTGCCATCGAGGACAATAACTGGGAGATGGCCAGTCATAGTTATTGTAAAAGTCTCTAATAAGACCAACAAATGAAAACAATGCTGGTTCCATATCCTGATTGCAAATGACTTGACATAAACTTCTCTTGGCCAAATCTAGATCAAATGTTATATGCCTGCAAGATGTTGTACTATCACTTTCGATTCGAAGCGCACCACTGTAAATCTGATATTTTTGTTACCCAGCTGGCAAAAATTACTCGAATGAGTACAGTATTTTCAAAAGCGATGAATTATTTTGGGCGTACGATGTACAGTTCCTGCAGCCAAATACCAATTTTGGATTTGTATAGAGCGTTGTGTGTACATGTCATGAATTAACTGCGCAGGAAATGTTGGAATTGATGAATAATTATCAGTTCATACGACTGCTGGGAATATTTACATTTTGACATGTCTGTGTACCCGTCCGTTCATTTGTATTCACTTAAAACAAAACTCTTGAAAATGAAGAAGAACCGAGATTCTGAAAAAATCCTCGGAAACGTCTATAGGAATTAAATTCATTTGGTTCATGTTGCAAGAAAATTAAAACTTGCGAAATACAAACTTAGTTGTTACCATTTTGTAAATGAATTTTGAAGTACTATTATTGGTAGTATTTGATACATAAGATCCACAAATTTTACATATCCCGTTGATGGGTTTCTAAGATACGAGATGATCTCATAGGGGTGTTGAAAATCGGCACCTATGTGGATGAGCCCGCCCACACTCCTAGTGAACTAATCCAAGGGGTTTATAAAATTCGGAAACCATTTCAGCTAATTTTTATATTTTTTCAATTTCTTTACATTTCTATTTTTTTTATTGTTCGCTTTCCACTTCATTTTGTTTTTATCCGTCTCTGCTCTGTTATAATTTACATTATTAGGTTTTTCCATGTCAGCCTCATTTCTGTTGTCATCGTTGAATTCATTTAATTCACCTCCATTTACTTGTTTCTTAGATTCTTCTTCATCTAAATAATTACACAATTATCAAAAATTTTATTATTGATTTGTTTGATAAGTTTTTAAAAACACTTACCACTTTCCGTTAAGTCTATTGTCTCCATTGGTTCTTCAATGATTTCGCAATCATCGCGATATTCGTCCCCAAACATTTCAATGAACCACTCATTATTCATATTAAGGGTTCAATTGCAAGACAACTAGTGATGCTCAATGAAATGTTCACTCGCTTTCCTGCACTTTAAAATTCCAATAATCTGTGAGGCTGCGTTTATCACTTATATATTTATAGGTAGATCTAATGTAATTTTTGTTTTTCGTATTCAATTTCAGAAATATCACGGAGATTCTGTTAGTACCGGTAATAGTAAAAAAATACATAAAAGTCTCATTATGAAGATCAGAAATACTGATAAAACAAGCAAAGATAAATTACAGATGTCCAGTAGTAGTAGACTACATTAATTAGGTGCGGGTCCAGATATCTGTATTTAATTGTGCTGTAACATTAAAATTAATTCGTGGAAGAAAAGAACAAAGTTGTTACTTTCATATTTAGTTTATTGGTTTTTTCTAAGAAAGTGTTTTATATATTATTAATACATTTTTCAGTGGAAAAAGTGGGTAAGTTTTAGATATGAATGAAATATCAGTGCTAAACTTTAGAATTTCCTTCTCATTATTTTTGTGTGTATTGCTTAATATCTGCAGATAATGATTTCTGCTCAGAGAATGATTTTATAACCAGAAAGAAGAAATTAATGAATAATTGTATTTTCGATTTTTATTTTATTGGTTATCGGTTAATAAAATAAAAATCGAAAATAACTCTTATTATTGAGAATAATTAAAATGGTTATTGATATTGTGAAATAATGGTTATCCGATAACCAATAAAAATAAATTGAAGAATAACTCTTATTTATTAAGAAGAATTAAAAAACATACCGATAACTCTTATTTTATAACCAAACAGAAGATATTGTGAAATAATGGTTAAGGGTTAACCAAAAATGAATTGGTCCAAAGATAACTATTAAAGTGCAATTTTTATCATAGATCTTATAACAATTACGGTCCCTGGTAAATTCTCCAAAAACCTAATCTTAGTAATTATCGATCACATGATTGTCATTTCTGTGCAAGTAAAGTGCGTTTTGTTGCTAAATTATCCTAATTACATAGTCCTATTCTTATTGCGATTTTTTTAAACTATAAGTAAGCAACACGTATAGTATGCATACGTGCTGTAGAAAAACTGAACTACTGAACTGTTGTTGGTGTTGATTAGAGCATTTGTTTTATACATTTTTTATAAAGTTAAATGCGTCTTTCAAATTGCACGAAAACTGGTAAAATTAAATCAAAAACCAAGACAAACGACAAACTTAGTGCGTGCAAGTAAACGGTTTATGGCAGTGGCGCAAATAGCAACGACATTAGGGGGGGGGGGTCCATCTTACAAATTAAATTAAACAAAAACAAAAACAAATCATCCAGAGCTGCGCTGTAAGGGCTTAGTTGCAATTAAATTGGGAAAAAAACAAGTGAAAAAACTAGAATTGGTCTAAGACCAATTCTTATGATACCCTAGATGAATGCCCGTATTAAATTTCGTATGGTCACCGATTTATTCAAGTTTGATTTTGAAGTTGTTTTTCGCATATATTTCTAGAACGGTATTGTCGCACAGAAAAAATTATCATAAACCAATTTTATAGGATTTTGTATTCTGCAGAAGTTTTTAGTACAATAAAAATGTCTTGGACTGATCGTTTTCAAAGTATACGTAAAAAACCTACATTTTATATGGCAACACCAAGAAGGAGTTGCCCGATTTAGCCATTTTTGACATTTCATTTGCTACTGTAGCAAAAACATCGAAATTTCAGCTCTCTACGTCGACGCGTTTTTCAAGCAGTGTCCAATATATAGTGAAAAACGAAAGTTTTGTAAGGCAACCCCACGAAGGATTTGCCCGATTTGTCTCATTTTCGAACTAAATTTCACTTTTTTTTTTAAAGTCCGTGTACAAAATTCGAGTTATCGTTGCCCACGGACAGGACAGATGGACGGACGACATGCAAAAGTCAAAATAACTTTTAATATTATGAATGGGTGTCCAATTCATTTTGCTCTACCATCATTATTTCGAGGTGTTACAAACGGAAGGACAAATTTAGTATACCCCTATAGAATTCATCTAGGGTATAACAATCCAGCGCCGTAAGTCGCTTAGTTTAGCTACCGCAGTACTGTAGTGAGGTACTAGGAAAGCTTCCACATTAAGCGGTCTGGATGATGTATCATTTTTAATATACTTTTTTTACAATAGAATATTAGTTTAGGGTGCAAACTGCAGGAGTCATTTGAACCAAACTTTTATCAGTTTTACACACTAGCAAATAAAATATGACTGCTCCATATGCTATTTCATGTTTTCTGTGTCAAAAATAGTTCTTATGTCGGTACCAACATAGGAAAAACCATTGGCGGGAAGTTGAAAAGTGATTTTAATAAAACTTGTTGAGTATTTATGAATACATTGCCTTTGGTAAAACACTTTTTATCTCTAATTAACACAAATAATTAATTTAAAAACATTTATTTCGACGAACCCACTTATTTATTTGTTGTTTACAGTTCTCTCTCAGTTTGTACTTGTTGCTTAGACCGAAAGAGAACGCTATATAGAAGTGAGCCCAGTATATTTCTATGGACCTATCCAGTCCATACTATATAAGTGGTTTTACATAAAAACGTTGAAAATATTTTAGAATGTTAGGAGTTAGGGCTTTGATGTTATAGTGAGAGAGTCTGTTTCTTGGGTTGGGAAGTGTTGTTCTAGGGTTTTGGATCACCCAAAGTTAGGGTCCCAAACTCAAATTCCGAAAAAAGCTATACACACACATGCATACAATAATATTCATTGAAATAAATTTTGATTTTTTTAAGTTTTGGAAGAAAATTTTTTGAAGTTGAATTATATAAATAAATATAATAAATAAAACAACTATAAAATAAAAGATAATATTTTTTCAAATAACTCAATTAATTAAATATTGTTTCTTCAAATTTAGGGGTGACAAGACCCCCCCCCCCCCCCCCCTGGATTTGCCACTGCTGTGCAGGTAAGCGGGATTCACCATAGCTAGTGCGATATCATACAAATTTTTGGGCAGAGGGCATGTGACATGAAATTTCTGTACCCTTAGACGGGTTGTGCAGGTAAAAGGTGGACTATTATCCGGGTTTGACTATAGTCTTTATGTTATTAAAGTTGGGACCTGTAGATCTCTTTATTCTTATACTTGCGATAATCCCACAATGTAACTTTTTGAGTTGAAATCATGTAATCAGTATCGGTAAATGTTATTTTATAATGGTGTAAAATGGAAAATTTTTACAAAAAGTGTTTTGTTTTTTTGTCTGTAAAAGTTAAATATTCTATAATGTAGCCTACTTTTTGGGATTCTCCGGTACAAAAAAAATATTTGTTACCGTATCACACAACGTTTTTATTTATTTATTTTACTTATCAACAAAAAAATTGAGTGATCCGAATTATAATTGTTTGCTTTTATGTTAAGACCGAAATAGAGTGTGAGCTTACACGACTTCGACTCAGCCGACGATTGATAACTTCGGCGTAGTGAGCTTTAGTTTAACACAGTGTTATATTTTATTATAACTTTTTTAGTGTAACGATATATAGTAATATAATCAATTGAAAGAGACTGCTTCTGTATAAAAAATTTTCGTAATTTCTTATAAGACTTCTCTATAATATCTGTTGCCCTGGTGCTCTCGGTCGATTTGTCAGGCTTCCACATTTTAAAATTATGCTTACAAACTTTTATTAAAACTTTTTGTACCTTCTTTTACAATTACTTCGAACTTGGGAGGCCTTACCTATGGTAGGAGGACTCTCTTAATAGGCTAAAGAAAACTGTCTGAAAAAAAAATCAGGAAATTTGAGCGGAAATAATAAAATTCCTAAAATCGAACAGAAATAACGATCGTGTTCAAATTTCGGCGATCGATTCCATGCATCCTAATTTAGGAATTTTTATGTTACCTTATCGATGCAATGAAGTGCAGCCATATGAGGGAACATCTGCTGGGTAATTTTGCCGGTCTCCGATTGGTCGGTGACGTATTCACATATTGCTTAATAGTTTGGTGGCGATTTTTTTAATCGCTTTCATGAATGAATTACATATTCTGGGTAGCGAATTCTAGTACTGGATCATATTGCATTTGTTGTGTTTTTCCTGTAGAAAGAGTCATGATAAAAATGGGATAGAATTTCTGACACCTAATTCTTTTTGTTTATTGTTTGTGGAAGTGCACTTTGCTATATGCATGTGAAATGCGTTTTTTGGGTAAAAATTATGATATTATGATATGACAGTTTTATGACATGCATTAAAGATTTTGGGATGGCGTTTGGGTTAATCCGAGATTAGGTATAATGATTAGTGGATTCATAACAACAGTATAAGAGTTGACAGCTTTTATTTCCTTAATTTAACCTTTTATTCCCCTTAATGTCGAGTTCGAGTAAAGTATCACATTTGCGTACAGCGCTGATAGAATCGCAAGAAAAACTTTTCCTGATAATTTTACAAGTGCAGTACGGAGTTCACTCGTCAAAAGTAAAACTTTCTTTATTTTAACTTATTTTGATAGGCGGAGCATTTAAACCATTCAATACAGAACTAATAAAGAAGCTTCATTCGGATGATGTAGTGTCTCATCTATTGTATTTGTAGACAGAGTGGAATTATTATTAAATACTATCGGCTGCGCGACCTGAGGTTTACATTGCAATAAAAACACACGTCTGCTCGTTACAAGTATATTTATTAGACTGATCGTTAACTGTCCATTGTCGACCAGATGCTGCTAACTTCTCTGTACAACTTTACATTGGATTGCATCACGTGTTAGACAAATGGACCATTGCTCTTAATCTCTACATTTCCCTCTTTAGGTACTTTACCTACCGTTACAAGAAAAGGTTTTAATAATACTATTATACATGAAGTTCATTGTACCTCATCTCATTCCATCAAAAACAATTATCATGAGTCTGCTTATATTATAGTGTAACAAATCCTAGTGGTTATCTAATTCATTATGGATATACAGAATATAATAAAATGTAACTTATTCCTGTTCCAATTACACTTACCAACTAATCTACTACTTTTCTATATGTACATATTTTTATGATGTATTTTGTATTACGCCATAATATTCCAAATGCAAATGTTACTTAAATTCTTTGATGATTTCATATGAACACATTTGTAAAAATCAACACTGAATAAAAGGCTTTGTGTGCTTACTAATTGTTGTCAATGCCATACATTTGATCTATTCTATGAGCTTTTTTAGAAAATATGAGTTTCGACGAATCACATTTCCATTCTGAGTTTGAACCCAATACGACCTTGGTGTGTCATGCTTGTCAACAATTATTCCCGATGCCCATAGCTTCATTTGATTGTCCCTTAACCATATTTTCTCCCCATTTCTAAAATCATTTTTAGTTCTACACCCTTTATCATAATATTTTTTATTTATTTCATTGTTTTTTCTTAAAATTGGAATCATTTCATTGAAAAGTTTCTCATTTTTATAAAATTCTAACCTTCCCGGGACTAATGTTCTTGTCTGTCTTCCCATCATTAGTTGTACTGGTGATAATTTTGAATTTTTAATGGGAGTATTCCTATATTCAAGCAAACTTAACCATAGACTGGTTTTATTCTCAGTACATTTTTTTATTAGACCCTTTGCAATCTGAACAAAACGCTCTGCAAGTCCATTGGACTTTGGATACTGAGGACTACTGGTAATTACTGCAATATCAAGATTTTCAGCAAAATTTTTAAACTCATAGGACGCAAATGGCATATTATCAGCTACAATTTCTTTTGGAATTCCGTAAACCGAAAATGTGATTTCTAACTTTCCTATAATTGTGCCGGCTCTCTTTCTTCCCAGAGGTATAATATCTACGTATTTAGAAAAATAATCTCCGATTACTAGATAGTTTTTCCCATATATTTCCATTATGCCCATCCCAATTTTTTCAAATGGACCTTTTGGAATGCGGTGATTTATTAATGATTCTTTAATATTCGAATGTCTAAATTTCTGACATACCTTACATGTTGCTATCATCCTTTCAATTTCTTCATTTAAACTTGGCCAAAAAACTAAAGTTCTTGCCCTTCTTTTTGTTTTTTTCTACTCCAAGATGAGATCTATGCAATTCGTTCAATACGCTTGATCTTAGTTTGTTTGGTATGAATATCCTATCCCCAAAAAATACTAACCCATCTTCAAGTATTAAATCATTTTTGTATTCCAGAAATATTTTATGTCTTCGGGAACCGATTTTTTATCCTTGGGCCATCCTTTTTTTATTATTTCCACTATGATTTTTAATATTTCATCTTTCTTGGTTTCTTCTTGGTATACTTTCTTTTTTGTGTCGCTTACATTAATTGAGTGTATCATCTCATTAAGTCCCTTAATTTCCGGCTCTGCCGGCTCCTTGGTGCAAAAGTTTCTAGATAAATAGTCCGCTATATATAAATTTTGTCCTGGTAGATATTTAAGTTTTAAATTATACTTCTCTAAACGAAGTTTCATTCTCTGAAGTCGAGGTGATGGGATTTTTTGGTATTCTTTTGACATAATCCCTAATAATGGTTTGTGATCAGTAATTATTTCCACTGGGCGACCATAAATTAATGTGTGCCATTTAGCACAGGCAAAAACTATTGCCAGTAGTTCCTTTTCTATTTGAGCATAATTTTGCTCGATCTCTGTGAGACTCCTTGATGCAAAACATACCGGCTTACCATTTTGCATCAAACAACATCCCAAACCGTTTTTGGATGCATCCGTTTGAATGGTTATATTTCCTTTTGTATCAAATGCCTTTAATGTAGGGGCAATTGCTATCATCTCCTTTATTTGAGCTAAGCTTTGCTCATGCTGATCTAGCCATTGAAAAGTTACTTCTTTCTTTAACAGTTCCCTTAGTGAAGCTGATACATTTGATAAATTTGGTAAATAATCTCTAACATAGTTAATAAACCCTAAGAGTTTTTGTAGGTCTTTCTTATTTTGTGGTGGCTTTAGACTTTGAATTGCCTTGATACGATCTTCATCCAGGGATATTCCCTTTTCTGAGATTTTATGACCTCAAAATTTAACTTTTGTAATCTTATATTGAAACTTGTTTGATTAAACTTTATATTTTTCTCTTGAGCTCTCTTCATTACTAATTCTATTATTTTATCATGCTCTTTATCATTTTCCGTAGCTATTATCAAGTCGTCGATGTAAATCGTTACATTTGGGATCCCGCTGAAATTTTGACTATTAAGTTTCTGGAAAATTTCCGGAGCTATCTTTAACCCAAACGGTAATCTTTTAAAACGGAAACACCCGTCGCACGGCTCATTCACCGGTTCTATGATATCCACTTTAATTAATCGATTTATTTCTTGTTTTAAGGGTTCTCTCAATATTAACGGCACCCTTCTCGGTGGTTTAGCTACTGCCACTGAGTTTTCTTTTAGTTCAATATGAAAGTTTTTGTAGAAACAACCTAATCCATTAAATAAACCAGAATACCTCTTCAAAATATTGTCTTTTGTTAGTATTTTGATGTGATTTATTCGCGTGACTAAACCTAAATCTACGCAACCCTTTAGACCAAGTATAGGAATTGTATTCTCTTTTATAATATAAAACTTTTGCATGGAGACCTTATTTCTTGCTGTACATTTTAAACAAACTTTACCTATAGTTTGTATTTCTGATCCATTATATGCCTCAAGTTTCGTACTATTTTCTTCATTAATTATAATATTGGGAACGTTCAAAATATATTTAAGTGGTAGCACATTAGCTTGGGCACCGGTGTCTAATTTGGACTTCACTATTGTTTTTTCGATTTTAATTTTTTCATACCACGATTCATTGTTCTCATTTTTGTTAATTGTATCTATACAAAAATTATTTTCGGATTCAGTGCTCTCATAACTAAGTACCGGTCTTATTTCATTAATAGATTTCTTTTTACATACCAGCGTAAAATGATTATAGCCACTACAATTGCTGCACTTTTTACCAAACGCAGGACATTGACCTCTTACATGCTTTTTGCCACAGAATCTGCATTCAATGTTGACCTTCTTTGACTGTCGCCATTGTTGCTTTGCATTTGCATTATTCTGTCTGGAATTATAATCACTTTTACTACTATTACGATTAACAAAATTTATATTTTTTTGCATAACCTGACTATTAAGTTTTTTGTTATTTTTGTTATTCCTACTTAACTGTGAGTTTCCTGAATTACTGATAATCGTTTCTATTGATGTTCCCGGTCCTCTCATTGTTTTCATCTGTATGTTGGCTGCTTCCGCTGCTCTGGCTAGTTCAATTGCTTTTTGTAAGGTTAAATTTTCGGTTTCCAACATCTTTTTTTGAAGCCCCCTATCATCTGTTCCTAATACTATTCTATCACGTAACATTCGGTCTTCATCAGAAAATCCACATTTTTTTACCATTTTCTTAATATCCATTAGAAAATTGTCAAATGGTTCCCGCTGACCTTGACTTCGATTATAAAAAATGAAAGTCTCATAGACTTCATTTTTTTTCGGTTTGCAAAAATCTTCAAATGCTTGCAAAACTGTTGAATATTTTTTTCTCTCTTCTTCATTCAGTGTAAAGGAATTGAATACCTCCACTGCATCAGGCCCCACAGCATTTAAGAGAATTGCAACTTGAACCGTTTCAGCTTTTTTGTTTAGTTCAATTGCTGCTGCGAATATCTCGAAATTCTGGCGAAATATTCTCCAATTTTCGGAAATATTTCCATCTAATTTCAATTCGTCCACTTTCTTAACAAAATCCATATTTGAATATATATATATAATTCTATTTTTTGGTGGCCTTCCACGTGGTCTTTTCACAATTACTATGTCTTCAGTGTATTTTATACTGATGTTTTTCTTTCGATGTGGATTTTTTTCTGGAGCCGATGCACTTTTCTTGGATATGCCCATCAATTTTTTTTTTTAATTACAAGCGGACTGCATCACAATAACTTTTCATCACGGGCACTTCAAGGTCACTTTAGCTGCTTTTGGTTCGATTTCAATATTCGGCTGCGCCATGTAGTGTCTCACCTATTGTATTTGTAGACAGAGTGGAATTATTATTAAATACTACCGGCTGCGCCATGTAGTGTCTCACCTATTGTATTTGTAGACAGAGTGGAATTATTATTAAATACTACCGGCTGCGCGACCTGAGGTTTACATTGCAATAAAAACACACGTCTGCTCGTTACAAGTATATTTATTAGACTGATCATTAACTGTCCATTGTCGACCAGATGCTGCTAACTTCTCTGTACAACTTTACATTGGATTGCATCACGTGTTAGACAAATGGACCATTGCTCTTAATCTCTACAGATGAAACTTTAAGCCACTCGCGAAATGGCTTAGTGTGCTGTGTTTGTATTCGTTTCATCATGGCAATAGTGAATTCGTTGCATTTTGAGGGGGGACATGGTTTTTATAATCCACATGCACGTGTAAAATTAACAATTCGTTAGCGCCACCTTTCTTAAGTTAAAAGAAATATATAGGGCTGCCATTGAAAAGAAGAAACCTTCTGATATTTCTCATATAAACAAATCGCATATGATCTATGTTCAGTCCACCGATGTATCCATGTCCCCCAGATGAATTCTTTTGTTGATATTTCCTGAAATATTTACATAAAGAAAGCACAAAGTATCAAATCTAAAGAAAAATCATAAAACTTGATACTTATCTAAGAAAACGAATCAAATTTGGCATCCTGGATTGTTCGCTCACAGCTAAAAATTCATCCATGGAACACAGCACGTCATGCTGCAAAAGCATCCATAAAAGGCCCTATGAAGCCACACTTCATCTAAAAACATGAAACATAACTAATAAACAAATAAAACAATAAAATAAAGCAAAACTTACCTAAAGTACACATCCCTCTTGTCTGTTTACTTTTAGTAATGTAATTTATTGACATTACCACAGTCTGCTGTCTTCGCCGCAATCAAAGGTTAAGTAAATGCGAAAGCCGTCTCTAGGGCAACACCAAGAGGCGAAACAGACATAACTGGTTACGGCGGCTATATAAAGCCGGCGAGTCGCAGTAGAAATTCATTCTTGGTTCAGAGCTCACTGATTCGGTGAATAATCCGAGTAACAAGAATGTCATTCCCAACCTCCAAAATAGAAGAATAATTCTATATTTCAGAGAATAATCTGAAAATCCCATACTTTCCCAATCTCCTGCCCACACCTAAGCAGAAGAATAATTCTGCTGCAGAGAATAATCTGCAATCTCCTGCCCACACCTAAGTAGAAGAATAATTCTGCCGCAGAGAATAATCTGCAATCTCCTGCCCACACCTAAGGAGAAGAATAATTCTGCCGTAGAAAATAACCTGCAAAACTCCTGCCCACACCTAAAGCGGAAGATTAATTCTGCCGCAGAGAATAATCTGTAATACAAAAGCATTTTTCTGCCAGTCAGCATCAAAGCAAAATAGATTTGCACTTATACTTCGTTCTAGTAGAAGCAAGTTACTTCCCTTCCGCTCACATGCAGAATAGTCAGCGATAATCTGACGTAAATACATTTGCATATTGAGAATTATACGCTGCACTTCGTGTTAGCATCGTGCTACACTTTCAGTGCACACGCTGCTTGTTGCTACTACCCATTATCTAGTAGTTTACTGCAATCCTACGGATATAAACGTTGCAGCATATTTCTTATTAGGTACAAAGTTACCACAGACTAGTAATTCTTCTTCTTCTTTCTCTCTTTTTTTCAGAATTAACAGGGACCGTAGGAGACCATTATTTTTTGGACTGAATTTTATATTGGTTTTAATTTGTTGTAGTTATTGAATTATTTAATTATTTATTTTAAGACCTTTTCAATTGTGATAATAGTGTTAAGCATTTTAATCTGAATTCTTTTAATAAAATTTTAAATTTGAATTGTTTAAGACTGAGTTGTCCTTTTTACCGGCACCCTCCTCCTTCGATCGAGAGTAGATCTCACAATCTAAAACCATCTTAAACTTTCGTATATTTCTCTGTTTTTGTTATCCTCTGATAATTCAGAAGCTGTTCGGGACGAATATGTCTGCTTACTTTTTGATGCTCAATCGGAAAAGTCCTTGCTAAGACATGCGATATCTGCGAGATTTGGCTAAGTGGATTCCTTAAAATATTCCAAACATTTCGTCGGTTACCTTGTAGGGGCACCCTAAATTTGGTACAGCGTATATAATGGAACATCGTATACTTCAGCGAGAAAACCAACAATAACCATTACAATAACCATTACTCTTGACATTTCTATCAGCTCTCTCGAGTCATGACACTATACACTGAGACGTAGTGAAGTCCAAAATTAATTGTTACAAATATAGACGACACCTAGCTCCTCTCGAATAAACCTTTCAAGCGATATTACCACATACACGTAGGAGCACGAAGTGGAATCACTTTGCTGTATTTGTGCCAAGACATATACTCACAAATGCATAGCAAATGAACTATTTTGACACATCCCAAATAGAACAACGAAAGCTTCCAAATGAAAATAATTCCAATATTTCTAGCTCGAAAAGCGAATATCCCTAACCCGGAGGTAGAAATGAAGGCGGTAATTCTGACAATTCTGGAATGTATGGACACTAATAGGGAACGAAATTTTTTACAAGTATTAAAATCACAGAATAAATGAAACCCTGACTGACATGAATAAAAATTAAAAGTTGTACGAATTTTGGTAGGTATTGAAATCACAGCAAAATGAATTTTGACATGATTTTGACATGTATTAGGTAAAAATAAATTTTGGTGCCTGTGAATTAAAGGCAAATAAAAAACCGAGTAAAAAGTAAGAAAGTATTAGAATGAACAATTTGATAAAATTGAAAATATGTGTCGCTAAACAGGGGGGTAATAACGCCTATCTCTAGCCATCACCATATCACTGAGAACGAAAGGTTATGTGGAAGATCGAGGAGAATAGTCAGTGTGGACGAGATAGCTCAAAAGAATTCCAAGCATCGATTATTCACAGTCTTCACATGTTATTTGCAAACACCACAGTTTGTGGAATCATTAACTTTAATAAAATACAACAATAGAATAATACTTACCAAAGACAGTCTCTTAACGTTTATTAATTCAATTCTTAAAATTCCCGTTTAACAAAACACCTTAGATGCTTCCAGTGATAGGAAAACTGCTGATGAGCTCCGTGGCTGGAGAAAAACGTTCAGTATAGCCTGTAACTCCCTCCTCGGCTCTCTTATTTTTAAGTACTCTACCTACATTATAACATGTTAAACAAATCTATTACAAGGGACTCACTCTGGCTGTGTTCATTATCTATTTGGAGATAATTCATCCTCAAAAAACTTCCCAGTCTTAAGAAGCCGATAATATAACAATAGCATCAATAAACTTAGTTAACAACACCAACTTCGGATTATTTCAAACAGAAATGACTCCTTCACTATCAATTTATGATAGAAGAACAGAATTACAATGCAACGAGTAGAGTTACTTTTATGGAATGACCACGATTCGTTCTACTCCAATCCATAACTTGCGAAATCCTTAGTAGCAACTTGTTCACTCCATTACTAAACTAAATGCGACGGTGAGTAATAGCACACCATCTGTATCGCACATTGCTTCATTGTCATGCTTTTTCTGAAAACGTGGTGACTTCGTACTCTACCACCAAAAAATCAGACACTGCGGTACAATGTATCTAGTGCACACTAAGAGAATAGGCATATACCAGACCGTACAGGGATACATACAAAACAACAGCTCACTAACGGCGCATAATATGTCCCAAAATCACACACTACACCCAGCAATACAAATTATAGCAAAGATTAGGAACAACAAAAAAGGAGATAAACTCATGATAGCAAATGGTAATGCGAACATGAAACCAGGAATGCACCTATACCTCCTAGGACACACATCCAAATGGGGACACATGAAGTATTTATATAATTCCAATGATTCAAATCGGTACGATAAATGTCCAAAAATGTACAATGAATAATGTATATCACAGTAGGTAGCCAAAATTTTCAATAAATAGAAGTTAACATAAAAATATAAAAATTTAAAATTTGAATTGATACCCAGTAGCCAAAAAATGCCCGCCTAACACAAATAACCGCACCAATCAAATCTTATTATCCATACGCCCATATATTGTCGAGCAGTCAGCCCACAATTAGCAGCAGACGTCAGTGTAACTGGAAAATATACAGGCAAATCCTTTAGCGATATCTAACCCAATTTCACATCTACAAGAATAGTTTGCTAGAGGAAATTGCGAAGCGACAAAGAATCATCCGGTCCCAGAGAAGACGGAAACCTCAGCACCAATAACATTAGATAATGACATTAATGGATTGAGTTGAAGCATTAACTAAACACGAGGATTAAAGAAAGTACTGTAACAACGGAACAATATATTTCAAACAACAAGCAACCCGTCACCATACAAGCAACAAATGTGTTTAGAACAAATGAAATACAGGTATAGGAATTATTAATAACAATCAGTCTAACGGAATAGGTGTGATATTTCATGAGCTAGAGCAACCAAGAAAATAAAAAGTGAGAATCAACCAAACACCACATTGGATTCTAATAGGATAGCAAAGAGAACACGCAAACGTCGGTAAGACTTAAAAAATATAAAGAATATATTATAAACACGATTTTCATAAGCCAAGGCAACTAAAACTACGAGGCTGGACAGAGAAGAACCCAAAGAATCTCCAACGATAAAAGGAAAAGAAAAGAAACGACCTAAAAGAAAGAAAGAAATTGAACTCAATTGAAAATTGAAATCAACTCCGTCGAATAGAGGGAAGGCGAAAAAAAGGAAGAGAAGACAAGAGAATAAAATAAAATAGTAAAATGGGATATCATTAACTGGCCCTGGACGTCTACTTTACATCATGTCTAATGAGATAAGACAATATAGGGTTAAGACAGTGGAATAGAAAGATCCACTCCGTATAGTGAAAAGACCCCACACGAAGTAACAGTTAATAAATCATAGAAAAACACGGTAAGAAAATGCAAATGTAAATAACAAATCTAAAGGAAAGCAAATCTCCATAGTCAACACACAGATTTACCAAAAAGTGAATTAAATTTGAAGACACAATAAAATCCATTGGAATGAAAAAAGGATAGCGACCCGTTTCGCGTTAATACCACGAAATAAATACTTAACGACGTTCAACAAAAAGAAAAGGCCCTACAAGGTAAACAAAACATTCTAATATATAAAATAAATATCTTTAAGATGTTAAAAACGAACAGAGCATAGACTTATACTCATAGGGATATGCGAACACTGAATTTTACCCTTATAAGCAGAAAACGAAAACAGTTTTTAACTATAAACGACAAAACAAAAATTTTTTTTTAGAAATTTAACACGCATATATACTTAAGTTTAATTAAAATAAGCATAACATAAAATTAAAAATAATTAATGCCAAAGTTCATAGCACTGAATTGTTAAAGATTTCACGATCTGTATGATTCAATGTGACAGAATCATTAAGAACAATAGAAGCAGCGCCTATCTCCAAGCACGTATATCATTGGCACAATAGAGCTGAGGTAAAGCAGACACAGCGCCACAGAGCATAGACACCATCAAAACACCAGCACCCAATATTAATTTAGAATGTGAAAGTAATAGAAAATTAGGGATAATGTCTGTAAACAAAACCATACATGTATAATCTAGTTAATAAGAACATACATATGCGTATATGTGAGCAATCTCTGAAGATTATTGAGAAATCCCTTTAAAATAGAATACTACTCACACCATGGATTATCAAAGGGTGAGCGATATTATAACCAAATTACATAGAGCCCAACCGACAGTTGGTACTTCATAAATGCATATTCGTAAAATTAAATGATTGGATGACCATGAGTATAGCCTATCTTCATCACTTCATACTCTGCACCAAAAAATCACAAGTTATGGATGAAGTAAGTAACGAAACTGAAAAAGTTGAGAGGTTGTGAAAAAGAAAAAAGAAAGGAGACATGTGTTCTTTTTTGTAAAATTTTTAATATAGAAGTAAGAAGTCGAGTTTAGGGAAAGAGAATTTGGAAAATTAATAAAAAAGACACCAGAATTTTCTTGACCAAGTAGTATTGTGCAAAATTTTATTCACACCTCTTATAAACCGAACCGAAAGAAAGAGAAATAAATAGACAAAAGACCACGAATAGGAATTTCCCAAAAGAGATGAAGAAGCGAGATAAATTCGGTGACCAGAGGATATAAAGCACGACGGGACGACCCGCAGAACCCTAATTAAGCCTGAGCTCTTCTTCACCTGGCCCCAGGTAAATGTTTTAAGTCTTACGTTTCTGCTGGTGCATTTAACCCCGAACACCGCATCCAAGCTTACTCCACTGGCGACCACTCGGCCAGGTGGTCAGGTAATGGATTCCATAACAGATGACGCCTTCGTATAGTCGCGTACAGTGAAAGTAAATTTGATAACAATATATTTAAAAACATTTCAGCTATAACTACAAAACAAGAAGAAATTTTTATTTTTAATATATTCACTTGCCTAAAGGAAGAGCGTGGCTGTACAACTAGAGTTAGTAGCTGACATGACGATTATTTGCTAATGGCATTTAAAAGATTTATTGCTCGTAGAGGGAAACCTAAGGTAATAAATTCAGATAACGCCAACACGTTTAAGCTGGCTTCTAAAGAATTAATGATTTTACGTAAGCTGGTGCAGAACGAAAAGTATAAGGATTTATTAATAATCTAAGTATTCGATTGAAGTTTATTGTTGAAAGAGCACATTGGTGCGGAGGCTTTTGGGAGCATTTTGTGCGTCAAAAGCGTGCTGAAAGCGACTATAAGCCGGGCCGTTCTTAGTAGTGACGAGCTATAGACTTTGCTAACTGAAGTCGAGAGCATCATTAACTCACGTCTGCTGACATATATTTGAGTTGATCTTAGGGGTCTAGCACCCCTTACACCATCGCAGTTTCTAGGTACCTCCCCTTCGCCATCCACACCACGACCGCTGTTCAAGAAAAGATACCTGATTGTGCTGAAATTTAGAAGCAATGGAACTCTCTTTTGAAATAGGGATGGCCAATAGTTGGAAAAATACTGATACACTGATATTTCCATTTTTTTTTTTTTTCAAAATATCGATAAACCAATATATTGGATCTTAAAATATCGATATCCTTAGTATCGTCGATACGATATTTGTTATTATATATATATTCCTGATTTAGAAAACTTTCTCGTCCGAAAACCTACTTTCATGCACTTGGGTAACATATACCCCACTTACTACATTTCGCATATATTTTGTCCGTTCTTTCTTTCAGGGAATAATGTGCTCTGTTGTGAAAATTTTTTTCATAGGAAGTCATTATCCACCACGCACCAATTTCGTACAATCACGAGTGGAATAAATGGTCTCGCCGAGTACTATCAGTATCGCACTTTGGTAAAATACACCCCAGTTAATGCATTTCGCATATATTTTTTCCGTTTTTTTTTTCAGGGACATTAGTGCTCTATTGTGAACAGTTTTCTCATAGGACGTCATTTTCCATGACGTACCAATTTCGCACAATCACGAGAGGAAAAAAGTCCACATTTTCATACAAGAAAGTCGCTCGCAAAATACATCCGATCGCAATCGCCAAAGCTTTCCCCAATAGAAAAAAATTTTACTAATAAAATATGTTCAGAGTATCATAGTGCGTCGCTTAAGACATTTCTCATGTCTGTTTATGTCGGACCTAAAATTATATGAAAAGCGGGCATTCGAACAGAAATTTTTTTTAGCGATACAGCTATTGAAATATCGATGCAGCGATGCTTAAAGTATAGAAATATCGATACGAATAACATGTATCGTAAGGGGATAAATAACGATATATCGAATATCGTATCGGTATCAGTCATCCCTACTTTGAAATCACTCAACATTTTCTGGCAGCACTGGATGTCTGAATATCTACAAGAGATGCGTTCGTTGCGTCATGTAAAACCTGTATTTTCAACCCAAATTGGAGTCAGTGATACAGTTCTCGTCTACGATCAAGTGAAGCTCAGATTATTGTAGAAGTTAGGTGAAGTTAAGGGGATTTTCCTTGGCCAGGACGGCAAGATCCCTTCATGTCAAATGGGAATACCTAATGGAACAAAATTGAGAAGACCGATTCAGAATCTATACCTTTTGGAATTATAGTAGCCCTGCGGTAAATCTTTATGCCGGGGAGGATGTCGAAAATATAACTCTACATGGACGGGACTGCGATAGCATCAATTTGCTATAGAATATTCATTTATTGTTGATAATGTATTAGTATACTTAATTGCATTGAATTCGAAACTCTTTTCAAGTTTAGTCACCAATAAGCCATTGTGTCGAGTAGATGATAATAAACTGTATTTCGTAATCTATTCTGCCCGGTGTCCATTACTCACCCGTCATCCCAACCAACTGATCGGAGTCGCAGTAATAAGCGGAAAGTCTCAGCAGATATGACATGATATATGTACGTACATAGATACTGAGCGAGAAAAATTGGACTTATGCTGTTGAGGACAGTAATGGGAAATATCCTAGAAGAAAAAACAATTATCTTTTTTTCTGAGTTTAATGTCTATATGCAAACTTTGAATCCTATAGATAAATTGGAATTTCCAGAATACTATATAAGAAGCACACACAAAAAACAAACACGCATCTCAAGAAATTATTCAACTGCGTTGTATTACATATAGCACAAAAAACTAACTCATCTTGTGTACTGTCAGCTTGTCGCTTTTATAGCCCTTGCTTGCACAGGACACCACTGATAGAGTAGCAGCGGCGCATGATTACAAGAATTGGCAGTGCAGCTGTGATCTTACGGTACTAGCGATAAAATTTTCCTAGCAACGAACAAAAATGCATAGCAACAAGAAATTTAGGGCTTCACATGCTGCTGTGTTAAATTAAATTATATTTGCAAAAAATGTTTTTTCTATCACGTAGAGAAGAAATTCCCGTTGATCGGCTTAATCTGATTATATTTGTGCCATGTATTGTATGCTACCTGACAACACATGCTTTTGTTAGATGTTTTACCTATTTATTTATTATTTGTGCAATATGTTATATAGATGACAAATACCTGGCTTTGTATGGTTGTGTATCTATGTTCTGATTGAGTGATTAAATTAGATTTAATTTTATAATTGTTATGCTTTGTTTTCAGGATTTTTTTCTTTTCAGAAGGTATTTGTTCAGAAAAATATATTCGAAGCGATTTGGATCGAACATACTGCTCCCCGTTGAAAGGCTGGAATTGTCTTTCTAGTAAATGTTTTGATCTTACTACTAGCGAATAAAAACAAGGGGAAGGAATCAAACACAAGCCAACTTTGTAAAATGTAATGTAATGTAATGTTTCCGTTGGCTAATAATCGGATTTTAATGCGAGTGCCGTCTTTCGTGGTGAATCTCTGGTTCCTTTTTTTTAGCGTTTTAAGGCATCCCAAGACACGGTAATGTTCTCTGTTGACCCTGTTTGGTTATCAACGATGGTCATGATGATGTTGTCATCTGGACAGGTGGTCGACACAATACTGTGATCACTCAAAATATTTTTTTTTTTGTTGCTGGTTGAGCGTTGACACAAGCGCCCTGTTGACTGATGGGTGACGGCTCCTGTGTGGCATCTGGTTCTGGCCTTTGCCTTTCAGAATTCGGGGAGGTGGGTGGCGAGTCCTCAATAACAATTGTCGGGATTGGTTGACGGTCTATCTTTATTTTGTTTAGGCGTTGACTTATTTTCAAGATTTTTGAACGTTGTGTTAATTCGTCGAGTTCTGCGGTCAATTCCAGAAGTTCCTGCTGCTGCTTGTACAAACTTCGCACCGGAGATGGTGGCACTTCCGTAATCTCCTCGTCTAGATCCCAATCTTCTTCAACGGATTCAGCGTAGTCTTGATTAGATGAAGGGGGCCACTCTGCCAATTCTCTCTCCAATCTCAAAGCTTCCTCCAACTCCTTTTCAATATCCCGTCCCGGGGTTATAGGCAACTCGTCTCCATAAGTAATTTGGTGGTTAGGTTTATTCATTTTAAATTCAATTCGACGACTGATAATTGCATTGAATTCGTAATCTTATTTATAGTAACATAACGGATTTTTTTGCTTTAGTCTTGTTTGCTTGATTGTCTGCAATGCAAAACTTGTAAAATGTGTAGCGGCAGAACAACACAGCTGACAAAATTTCTCGCTCCAAAATGAATTTTTTGTTTGACATATAACGGTGTATGATTGCATTTGGTTAAAATTGCATTGCTATTTTACTATTAAGAACTTCATTATAGAAACAAGAGTGTGTATTTAGGAGTAGCCGTTCTACTCGACAATTGCTGCCTCGCAATAATCTTTTGATTGGTATGTTAGGGAATATGAGTGCATTTATGAGTGTATGCCCTTTTAAAATATGAGCGACTATTGCCTGAAATTTTCTGCTGGAAAATTTAATTTATGTTGCATCTTGTTGTGTGTACTTTTTTTTGTTTTTATATTGCATTTAATTGTCATGTATCGGCAAGATACATATTTTGGACATTGGTCGTTTTACAAGACCATTTTTTGTTTTTATGCTGACTACACGAATGTAGTTGTCAGCACCTGGATGGACTTCACTTATTCGTCCTAATAACCAACGGCTCGCTACCAGATTCGTTTCTTTGATAATATCTAAATCTCCTATTTTAGGATTTGATATTGGAGTCTGCCATTTAGGTCTGTTTTGTAGGGAATTTAGATAATCGTGAGACCATTTATGCCAAAACTGTTGTTGCAACAGTTGGAGATGTTTCCATCTGGTGAGTGATGAAACCTTATTTTCCAATACAGGTTCTGGTGGTAATAATAAGGAACTTCCGATTAAAAAATGTCCCGGAGTTAGAACATTTAGATCGTCTGGATCTTCTGTGATAGGACATATAGGCCTAGAATTTAGACAGGCTTCAGTTTGTGTCAAAACAGTTGCGAATTCCTCAAATGCCAATGAAGAATTCCCTAAAATTCGCTTCAAATGGAATTTTATGGATTTAACTCCGGCTTCCCACAATCCTCCAAAATGAGGTACGGAAGGCGGGTTAAAGTACCAGCATATTCCGTCTTGAGCTACTGTTTCTGCCATCTGCTTGTTAGCTTGCAGTCTGCCTGTTCGGAATTCCTTTTGTAGGACTTTATCAGCTCCAATGAAATTAGATCCACAATCTGAAAAGATATCTGTGCTGAGTCCCCTTGGGCTGGAGAAATGGCGAAAAGCTGCTATAAAGGCTACTGTGGACAAGTCTGACACAACTTCTATATGAATAGCTTTGGTTGCCATGCAAATGAAAATGCATATATACCCTTTATATATCCGATTGTTCCGAAATTTAGATACTTTTAAATTGAAAGGACCAGCATAGTCTAGGAGGGTTTGTTGAAACGGTCTAGTCATATTGACCCGTGGTGAAGGAAGATTTCCCATGATTTGATTTTTGAAAGATGCGGATTGCTTAAAGCAAGCTATAACTCTATGTAATACTTGTTTTACGATTTTACGGCCTTGTGGAATCTAAAATTCGTTTCGAATCATGGATAATACCAATTGCGCACCTCCATGCAAAGTCTTTATATGGAAGCGGTTGATTATTAATGTTGTTAATTTACTCTCCCTTGGCAGGATTAGTGGATGTTTTTGGCTGTAATGAATATTAGCATTTCTTAATCGCCCACCTACTCGAATTAACCCATTGTTATCTAAAAATGGGCTTAGAGATAAGATTTTGCTTTTAACTGAAAGTGAATTCTGTTCTTGTAAACATTTGATTTCAGTACCGAAAGCGGCATTCTGTGCTGCTTTAATGAGCTGAATTTTTGCTTGAGCAATTTCTATTGGATGAAGTATCTTTGGGTCCATGGGTTGTTCTTCTGTGGATTTCGCCGGCGCCCTTTTGCATTTATTGATAAACTTGAAGCCAGAGAATTTTCCAAACAAATCATTGATGTTTGAATGAGCTGTTGTGAAATAAGTTACTCGTCTTCGTTCAGTTTAAAGCTCATTAACTGGAAGTGGTTTGTATTTCAGCCAATTATTTTCACTGTCCTGCAACCAATGAGGTCCATGCCACGATAACTCATGATCGATCAATAATGAAGACTTAATTCCTCTGGAATTGCAATCTGCGGGATTGTCAGCAGACTTTACATGATGCCATGCCTTAATGTCGATCAAGTTCTGAATTTCTGCCACCCTATTAGCCACATATGTCTTATACTTATTAGGATGACTACGAATCCAGGCTAATACAATAGACGAAATGATCAAATTTTAAATCGATTTTAACACGATTTATGAGTCGTGCTACCAATACCGCCCTGCACAATTCAAGACGTGGAAGAGATACGGATTTGACAGGCGCTACCTTTGACTTTGCCATGAGTAGATTGACTTGAACAAATCCTTCTTTATCAACAACTCTAATATAAACAGCTGCTTGATTAGAAGCATCTGAAAATCCGTGTATTTGACAGGTGGATAGGTTACTTGTAGTATGATACTTGTAGTATTGATACTGCTAATATGATGTAATTCGGCTTTAAATTCGCGCCACTGTTTATCAATGGATGCCGGTATTGGATCGTCCCATGAACAACCTGCAAGCCATAAACTTGCATCAATATTTTGGCAGTGATTATAATTGGTGATATCCAGCCAAGTGGATCGAAAAGCGTTGCAATTTCTGAAAGAATAGAACGCTTTGTAGATAGGCAATCTGATTTCCTTTTGTATTGTAGCGTGAAGCAATCAGATCCTGGAAACCAATGAATGCCTAAAGTTTTTACAGACTCATCGGTTGCGAATCGCAAAGGAAGTTCAACTTCTCTGTATGGTTCGGGGATTCTAGATAGTAAATCTGAAGAATTGCTAACCCATTTTCTCAAACTAAATCCGTCGGAAGATAACAGTTTGATAAGTTGATCTTGTATTTGAAAGGCTTCTGCCTTTGTATCTGAGCCTGTAAGAAGGTCATCAACATAGAAGTCACGAGACACTATCTTCGCAGCTTCGGGGAATTTATCAGCTTCATCAATGGCTAGTTGATTGAGCGTTTTTATTGCAAGATATGGGGCTGGCGTGGTGCCAAAGGTTACCGTGGTCAATTGGTAATCTTGAATAGATTCATTTATTCATTTATTCCTCCAAACTATTCTTTGGTAGGATTGATCTGGAGGTTGTACTTTTATCATCCTATACATTTTCTCTATGTCAGCAGACATAGCGAATTTGTACTTTCGCCATCTGAGGATGATCGAGAAGAGTTCCGACTGCAGTACTGGACCCGTATGTAGCTGTTCGTTTAGACTTTTTCCATTAGTCGTTTTTGCTGAAGCATCAAAGACGACGCGAACCTTTGTAGTGTTGCTATCTTTGATGACAGCATGATGAGGAAGATAGTAACTTTGTTTGTAGCTTACTACCTTGTTAGCCACTGTCATGTGACCTAGTGTTTTGTATTCATTAATACAAGCTTTGTATTCCTGGTTGAGTTCACGATTTCGTTCTAACTGCCGTTCTAGGCTGTAGAACCTGCGTAATGCCATACCATGAGAGTCGCCTACACTAGGACTTTCTGCGGTGAAAGGCAGACGAACTTCATAACGGCCGTGTGCGTTACGAAAATGAGTTTTTGATAAAACTCTTCACATTATTGAGCTACTTTAGACAGCTTTCTTCCTGGATTAACTTCTTCAGTTTCCCAAAACTGACGTAAAAGTTTATCCAGTGAAGTGTCGTCGTCGTAATGAACCTTTGCTGTTAATGCAGATGCTGTTAAGAAAGTGGATGTATTTTTTAGTTTTCCGAAAAGTATCCATCCGAGGGTACTGTTTTGCGCGGTTGGTGTTCCTGAAGGACCTTTCCGTAAACCTTCCAATAGAATTTCGATGTACACATCTGCTTCTAAAAGCAGGTAAATTTTTCCTGGTTTAAAGAAGAACGGATCGGCAAGTGGTAGCTGATGTATGTGACTCCATTCTTTGTTTGAAATGGTTGAAGGGGGTAAAATGTTCGTAATTGTATCCACTGTAGTGTATACTCACAGCAGCACAGAACCAGAACAAGCCATAGACGAATATGTATGTATATGTATGTACTGTATGTACTTCAAGGGTACAAGTGAAGAGCATTAGCTGGTAGATTAGAGAGGAGCATTCATGTGTAAGGAGCCCCGAGAATAAAGGACATGGCAGTAACCGTGATTGCCTTAGTTGTGGTTGAGTAAGGATAAATGATCAATACAGTTTGTTTTTGAACATTTGTAGTTTCAGTTTTTCCCAGGCCAGTGATTTGAATTTCCACGTTCGTAGTGGATAATTGCAGCTTACGTGCGGTGGCTTGGGTTACCCTTGCCCTTAATACCAACATGTTTCCCTTTTTTGTTGGAACGTTTAACAATGCTGTGGCAAGCAGTGCTTGTTTGGTATGTTGATTTTTTGCGTAAAGCGTATGAAGAGAACTATTGGATGTGGAAGGTAAATTGCAAGGTTGAGTTTCTTATTGCTGCTCCCTTGGCTTGAATTGGCTCGAGGCCCTTGGAATGGCATTATTCCTGTGAAGTAAAGAATGATGCCTCCTTCCACATCGCTGACATGAAAACTTACTTGTACAAGTTTTCGTGCTGTGGCCCTTTGATAGGCAATTATTACACAACTGATTTGATGTGACAATTTTGAATTTATTGTCTACATCAAGTTTTATGAATCTCGAACATTTAAATAGACGGTGCTGCTCTTTGGACAAGGTACATGCTTGGGTATGTGCCGTAAAATGGGTAGATGCTTTCGGGACTTGAACATTTTTATTGGCTAGGGACGGTTTGGTATCGACTATGGCTTCTAAAATTCTAAATCTAGATTTTAAAAATAATTTGAAGGATTTAAAAGTGGGAAGTCCTTCTGCAGTATTGACCTCTTGTTCCCATGCACGGTGCGTTTCTGCTGGCAAACATTGCACCATCATATAGATGAGAATTGCATGCCATTGCTTAGGTTTAGATAACCTTGGCTGATTCATGTGATGCTTTAGGTAGATTAAAGAGTGCTTTCAATTGGGCGTTTACCAAGACTCGTTTGTTATCATACCTTTCAAGCAATATCTTCGTTGCGCTATCATAACTCGAGTTGGTCATAGGAAATTGACGCAATAACTGCTCTGCTTCTCCAGATACACTTGACTTCAAATAATGCAATTTCTGCACCGGTGATAACGCAGAATTTGAATGCACCAAGGACTTGAAAAGATCGTGAAACGGCCTCCAGGAATCATAAGAACCTGAGAATTTTGGGATTGTAATGCTAGGTAGTCTCAGAGATGATGAAGGTTCATATTCCGAATTTGGACTTGGTTCAACCTTTGTTTCGAATGCATCTAATGCATCCCTAAGAATACCTCGAAAAGTAAAGGATTGATTTCCACCTTTGAAAATTGATCCTTTGCGAAATAATCATACTTTTGAAGTTCACTATCTTCCAAAGCCTGCGTGGCTTGAATAAGTGTATAGTGATCTTTCTTGTACTCTGACCGAATTTGGCTTGGTTGCCCAAAAGTTTTTGAAGTGTAGACATAATGAAAAGATTCATAAGATAAAACGCTAAACCTTAGATCCGGCTCGAAGGACCATAAAATGTACTGTCCGTTAATACAACGTACACGCAAATTTGATTAAGTGATTGAAATGAATGCACTGGTAAACTTGGATCAAGATCAGTGGTCTATTTCCTAACAACAAATCAACACTGTTCACTTTCTTTTACTTTCAAGAAACTACTGCACTTACATTTTAGAATTTCCCACTATTAAGATTAGATTATGTATCAAGTTTTCAGGTCAACGATTCAAACGTTCAGGGAAACACACTTACAGGATTGTTTAAAATAAATATATAAATAGATATTCAATATAGGGTTAATAGAGAGCAAAGTTAAAATAACTTAACTTCAAAACACTGGCACACTTACTTAGCTTAAATAACTTGATCAATCGTATTAAGACAGGATTATATAGACTGTTGGGTCAGACATTTTTGTATCACACTGAAAACACTTACTAGCACCAAGTTGTAATATAAGATCGTCAAAAAATGTAATAAAAATATGTGTGTAAAATATATGTTCACACGAGATGTATAATATAGATATATATAAGTTAAAATATAGTCAAATAGATATAAGAATAAGTATTAAAATGTTACAAGTGACTGGTACTCACTGGTCTTCACCTTGGCACTTGAGGAAATTGGCTTTAAGCTAATGTTAAGACCCTTTGTTCTAATATTTTGTTAGAACAATTCTTTATTTCCATCGAGACCAGAAATAAAGTGTTAATGTTAGTAAGATTATCTTAACTTCAGTCGAGACCCGAAGCAAGATTCTTTATTTCCGTCGAGACCAGAAATAAAGTGGTTTGTTAGTAAAAGATTATCTCAGTCGAGACCCGAGATAATATTCTTTAAGCCAGTCGAGACCCGACTTAAAGTGAGTGTTAGTAAATATCTTAACTTCAGTCGAGACCCGAAGCAAGATCAGTCAGCTTGTCGTTTATATAGCCCTTGCTTGCATACGACACCACTGATAGAGTAGCAGCGGCGCATGATTACAAGAATTGGCAGTGCAGCTGTGATCTTACGGTACTGGCGATAAAATTTGCCTAGCAACGAACAAAAATGCATAGCAACAAGGAACTTAGGGCTTCACATGCTGCTGTGTTAAATTAAATTATATTTGCAAAAAATGTTTTTTCTATCACGTAGAGAAGAAATTCCCGTTGATATTTCTTTTAATGATGATAGTGATAGAGTTACAAATTGATCGGCTTAATCTGATTATATTTGTGCCATGCATTGTATGCTACCTGACAACACATGATTTTGTTAGATGTTTTACCTATTTTTAGGAAAATTGTAATTAGATTGAATTTATTTGATTTTCAGAATTCAATTTCAGCATGGTATTGTTGTAATATGTTCCCTTTTCATGAATTGTTTTTTAGTACGCATCTAAACATATGATCATGATTTTAATTTAATGTGCTCAATGGGGCTATACTTTTATATTGCATTTGTGCAATATGTTATATAGATGATAAATACCTGGCTTTGTATGGTTGTGTATCTATGTTCTGATTGAATGATTAAATTAGATTTAATTTTATAATTGTTATGCTTTGTTTTCAGGAATTTTTTCTTTTCAGAAGGTATTTGTTAAGAAAAATATATTCGAAGCGATTTGGTTCGAACATCTTGTCCTTTGAGAACGATCTTTCTGAGACGTTTTTATTGTACCAAGAAGTCTTTCTGAATACGAAATTCTATTAAATTCGTTATATTCATTTTTTCTGTCCGAACCGTTCTAGAAATAGATGCGAAAAACCACTTTAACAATCAAATTTGCACAGATGAACGATCATACGAAATTACATACGGGCATTCATCTAGGATATCAAAAGAATTGGTCTTAGACCGATTCTAGCTTTTTCCCTTATTAGTTATATTTTTATTAGAATGCGAAAACTTTTTAAGGGGATTGTATGTAAAAATAAAAAACTCATACACGTAAGTACCACTTGGTGCCGAATAGTTTTGAGAGAAGCCTGATACTAACTGGAAAGTCATGAATTGAATCAAGAGGATCGTGCTACGACACGACAGAGTTACCTTTTCTGGCCTAGTTTGTCAGAGAGAATGATAATTATTAGACTAAGTTTCAAATATTTATTAACCACATAATATATTTAGGTATTGCTAAATGTCGTCATATATTTGAACCGATGTAAGCATTACAAGAGTTTACGCGTCCCTGTCAAATAACGCTCATCACCTACCTGTGAAAGTTTTATCAAACCGTGCGAAAACTAAAGCATAATCTCTTCCATTGTCACTGTTCATCGTTAGGAAGACGAAAATTTTCCGTGGTAAACGCATGCATGATCCCTGTAAATTTTACGGTTGAAATTCACAAATAGTGCATGGAAGAGATATGCGTCGAATTAATAAGCTTAGTAGATCTTTTAACCATAAAAGAGAGAATGGAATGTGATCGGAAGTCATGAGTAATAACATCTGTGGTATTCGTTAGTTCTAAATATTATGCATGCAGTAAAATTTCCAAGTTCTTCACAAATTGCGTCTGTATATGTGTTTTTGATGAGAACACTGCTATTGAAAAAAATTCTCTCCCAAGTGCTTTTCATTGCATGGTGAATCCATACAGAATGAATCGTTTGCTCAAATGGGACTAATATCGCGCCTCAATATTCGACGAAATGAAGTTCATCTCTCTCCCCAGTTGAAAACAAAAACAAAAACTGTTTTGTTTCTGGTTTTTTTATATGCCGCTGAGTCTGTTTACAATTACGCTCAATGGCAGATTAAGCTGTGAATAAATTACACTAAAAAAAAAAAACAAAAACATAATACAAAGAACAGTATGTATGCACCTCCCAGAGTGGTTTTCACGAAGCCCGAAATTATAATGGAAAATTTTAGTAAGTACTTCAGACATTCTCGGTAAAATTATTTTCAGGCGTGAGACAAATTTAGATTAACTTCGGTTAACGTAAAATTTTCGTGACTTAATTAAGAATATTTTTTCCAGGATCAGGAATGCACATTATTCACATAGAAATTGCTTAGCTTGGGAATTTTGAAAATACTAAGAGTCACCATATTCACCATTTCAGTTATAGTGAAAGATTACACAGATGCAACTGAAAGTTCAGAAATTAAGTTGAAATTGAGTTTAGGAATTATATTTAAATGGTTAATAAATTAATTCAACCTTCATTTCATTCTGCTTTAAATGACTGCGTCCAATTTGAGCTTATTCTATGTGGAATTCATTTCTTTGAACTTTAGCAGCAATGAGAGAATTCAAACATTACCATCTAAACACTCTGTCCCGTGCGACAGTATTTGATTTGATTTTTAAAGATCATTGTAGAAATGTCTCATTTCGTGGATTTTAGCCGATGGTCTGCCACATATTATTCTCACATAATTTTGAAAGAACCGCACACACTGCTTATATTTTTTCATCCTTTATAAGGCGTGTTGGAATATGGATAAAAATTCTTAGTTTCTTTTGTGCTAAAAATAAAATATACGTAACTTGGTTCGATATTTTCTGAATATAAAATCAACACACTGTTTACTCGAAAGTTTTACTCGGTGTAAACACAAATCGTCTGTTTACTTTTCAGCTAGTAAAACTCGAGTAAATTTATACGTTTGCATATTTTTACTCATGATTAAGGGGATGTGTAACTTTGATATGCAATTAGCTGACTGTTAAAAGTATTAAATTTGACATTGACATGCTTGCGATTAGAATACAACTGTTAAAGAAGGTGAATTTTTTAAAGTTATTCCAACTTAATTTTTGATACAATAAATATCGAATGTTCACCGGGAATGCAAAAGATGTTTGAAAATCGTAAGGGAAATTTGTTATTACTTTAAAACTATACATTTTATAATTCTTTAATATTAAAAACACAGATCCGGAAATTCTTCGTACTGCTTTGTCAGAGGCAAGTGTGTTAAATGTTGATGAACCAGCGGCTGCAAATGTAGATTCATGGGTAACTCCACTTCAATCGGACTGTCAACCAGAATCCCATGTTCAAAATTCAAGCCTTGATCAGGAGGTATCCGTGAACTGTAAGATTAATGCCCACATTAAGTTATCCTTTTATTAATAAAATGTTATTACATCTGATGGAAAGAAAATTGTATGGCTGGATACGCACATAAAATTGTTGCTGTCTGCAGTGGAAGAGTTGCAACCGAAAGTTGGCCATTACTCCAAATTGAAAAATAAAAGGAAGATGTGGCGAGAACTCCAAGCATGTTTTAAGGAAAGAGGATATGTTTTCTCTGACAATCAAATCGAGACGAAATTTCGTTCCCTAGAAAGCCAATATAAAAAAGTAAAATGCCATAATAAAGAAACCGGCAGAAATAGGGCTAAATGTGCTTTTATATGTATATTTCAGTAAATTATTCTCTGTTAATTAAAAAAACCTTAATAAAAAAATTATTTATATATTTTAGTGAAATGACGGCAATAATGGGCGATAGACCTAAAGCTTTCCCGGAGCTAATGCTTGGTGCCAGTGGGCCGGGTGATGAGTATAGTGCTTCCTTGGACGATACTCTAATTTTTCCAGGTAAATAAAGCGTATATTTGTTCATCTGTATTGGATTTACATTGATTTTATGAATAGATAATGAAATTTCAACTGGTCACACTACCGAGTCAGCTGAACGAAATATGGAAATTCGTGAAACACCACCCAAAAAAACATCGAAAGTTGATGTTGGCGGTGAATTGCGCGCAATGGGAGAGGCGAGAGAGGAAATATAGAAAGAATTTGGCAATGCGTGAGGAGCACTACCGGCGAGTCGAAGATATTAAGCGTGAAAAATGGAACGTGTTGAACGATTTGTTAGACGTATTAAAAAAATAAAATGAGTTAAAACGATAACAATGCTACACTCTTTTTTATCGTTTATTAAGCCTTAATTCTTCACATATTTGATCTCTTTTGGCTTCTCCTAATGAAGTGTCATTATGATTGTTGCTACATCCCGCCGGAGTTTCTGTTCTTGAAGTTCCAAAGTTATCTAGGCGATCCATACGTTCAACGTCATCTTGAGCTGCCAAATTATGAAGGACGCAACAGGCTCTTATGAAGTGGCACAATTTCTATATTACTTTCAATTTTCAGTAGTACAACTGGCGAAATCGTCCCTTTAGCATTCCGAATGCGTGTTCGATAACCACACGAGAGGAACTTAATATTTTATTGAAATCTTTCTGTCCCGTTGTTAAGTGGCGATTATCTCTATACGGCGTCAGTAAAAAGTTGAGGCAGGTATAAGCAGAATCGCTCAACAGGTGACCCTCTCTAGAGAAAAAATTTGTTTGTAAATCTTTCTTAAGGAAACCCATAGATTCTTACCCCCACACAGTGTCTCTAAATTTTGAAATACTGGAGAATTTTGTAACACTCGGCAGTCATGGACAGGGCATGGAAAACCGATGCATACTTCAATGAATTTTTCATTGTTGTCACATATCCCTTGCAAGCACACACTACAATTGCCTTCCAGATCAATATAATCGTCTTTGGCTTTCCTTGGGGGATCAATAACGATGTGTGTACCATCAATTGCACCTACAAAGATATTTTTCCAATACATGCTAAAAATTAATTTAAATTTTATATTACCAATGACTCCACGAAATCCTTTCTTTTGCTGAAAATGCCTTGATATTTCCTGTTTTTTAGTTTCATCAGGCCATTTGATGACTTCATCTGCAAGGCCACTTATGAAGGTTATAACTCGATTTATAACATTTTCGACTGCCCATGGGCACAGTGACAAGTCGAAGCGATCAGCAAGATCTCTGTATGAGCATGCCTCATGCGCAGGGAACCACAGAAAAACGGCCGTGTGTTTGAAGGGACTGATTCTTTTATCTTCTCGTAGATTACTAAATCGCAGGCATACTTCAAATCTCATACTGAGAGATTTGAATAATTCCTCACTTATTCTGAAATGTGTACGGAACTCCTTTTCATTATAAGTAGGCATCACTTCCTCAAAATATTTTATTATGCAGCTTCTTTTCCTTATTGGTTCTTTATGAAAGTTTATCAATTCTTCCACGTCACTCAATTCATTCATACCACTCTCGCTTCTACTATCACTGCTACTCGAATCGGCCAGAATAGCTATAAGCGACCATTTAAGCACATTTTTTTCCATTTTTTAATTAAATTAGAGAAAGATATTTTACTTAATCACAATTATTACTTTCACACCTTGTTTTGCATAGAAAACTTACTTGTAAAATTTTTGACACATAACAAGCTGACCAAAATTTACTCGAGAAGTGTCGGTAACTTTTCTTGAGTTATCCCCTCTACCGCATAAAAGTTTTTACTTGATTTTTTTTTTCAAAGATTTTTGCTCAAAAGTAATCAGACAAACCTTATATCTTGCTGTAAGGTTAGGTTAAAAGGGGCGACCATGCCGACACCGTGACCAGAGTTCATCTGTTCTTCGCCACTTTAGGGAAAAGAGTCGTTTTGTAAACTCCATTATTGCCCTTGAGCTTGGATTGAAAACATTACTTGATGTTTCCCCAGCGATTTGCAAATCTTAAACTTGCAAGCGCTGCACACTCACATGTAACATGTATCAAGATTGCATCTTCTTCTTCGCACAACCACTGTCGAATTTGCCTATTGTTTACATTTTATAAAGATGTAAGGATTAAAAGACTTAAAGGCCTTAAGAAATTAAAAAAGTCGGGTCCTTTATTTAACACGTAACAGAAAAGATCGAATAAATTGTACAAAAAACTTAATGCAATGTGAAAATACAGGATAACATTTATTATTTCACACTACTTAAATGCAAATATTCACACCGATACATAGTAATTTTTATTATACCTTAGGTACTTACTAGTGGGTCCTTCCCGGGATATCTCGGGAGCGAAATTTCGGGAAATTTCTGGATTTTTACAATCCCGATTCCCGGGATTTCACCATTATAAAACTCGGGAATTAAAACAAAAATAAAAATTTACTCAAGTTTGTCATTTTAGATAAAATACCAAATGTTTCCATAGTGATTAGTGGAATCATATTTTAAAACATGAAAAAACGTTAAGCCATAGAATGGTTTTTTACGTAGTAGGCGTAGGTACAGAAGTTTTGCATATATTTTTAAAACAGCTTTTTTAGTGTTATTCATTTATTATTGTGAATTCATTTTGTGCAGTTTATTTTCTTTTGAAATAATTGGTAAGCAATAAAATCTGTATTCATTCATTAATTAATTATATATTTATATTTGTGAGAGCTGGTCTCAAACAATAAGGGAGAGATGCCGGTTTTTGAAAAGATAACTCAGTCGTTTTCCAAATTCAAATATAAAATTTTATTTCAATAATTCATATACTTAACCTAATATCACAAATTCACAAAACAATTCAAAGGATCTTAAAACTATAAATTCAAATTAACAATTCAAAAAATGCAATTCAATAATAAAAAGAAAGTGGTCCAAAAACGTTGTCCGTCTCTTTTAATTCTGAAAAGAAGAAGAAGAAGATCGGAATTAGTTTTGTCACCTTCTAAAACTACTAGAATAGTAATGCTGCTAATACGTGTGGGCACTAAGGCAGTAAAAATGATGCACACAAGAACTTTGTATGAATCTGTTTGATGGTAGCGGCCCTGTCAGGCAGAGAAGCTGAATAAGCGGAAAAAGGGGGTGCAGCAGCGTGCTGCAACGTTTGGTTCAAAACAGAATGAGACGAAAATTTTCAGATTAGACTCTGAACAGAATTATACTTCTGTAATAAATATGAAAACTGATTTTCAGATTAAACTCTGAACAGAATTATACTTCTGTAATAAGGTTGGGAATATGTTTTTCAGATTAAACTCTGAACAGAATTATACTTCTGTATGGAGGATAGGAATATATTTTTCAGATTAAACTCTGAACAGAATTATACTTCTGTATGGAGGATAGGAATATATTTTCAGATTAAACTCTGAACAGAATTATACTTCTGTATGGAGGATAGGAATATATTTTTCAGATTAAACTCTGAACAGAATTATACTTCTGTATGGAGGATAGGAACACTATTCTTATTTTTCAGATTAGACTCTGAATCAGATGAACTCTGATAAAAGAATGGTGCCATCTATTGCAACTCGTCGGCCTTTTATAGCCGCCGCATCCAGTTATTAGCTCTCGCCTCTCGGTGTTGCCCTAGCGACGTTTATTGCAATTGCTCTTATTCTGACTGCGGTGAAGGCGAAGACAGCTGACTGTGTAAATGTGATTAAATCACACGAAAAAAGTTGTCAACAATACAGAAGTACATATGATTTGGTAAGTTTATGATTTATTGTTAATTATTCCTTTTTTTAAAATGATTTCCTTTGGATTATTTTCAGATTAAAGAGGTAACCTGATAAGGGTCATTTGCTGTGGATGTGCAGTTTGCAGATAAATAATTCGTCAGTTTTTAGATAAGTATTCTGTGACATTTTAAATTAGTCTTAATACTTTGTGGTGCCTTTCTGTTTATTTCAGAAGTTAATGAAAATGGTAGAACCAGGCTGGACTTTAGGTGGCCTAACTATATTTAAAAGTTTTTGTTTATCAGACCATGTTTAAAAAGAATTCATCGGAAGTTTGGAACCATTTCAAAGGGGATGAAAGTTATGAAAAGGCCGTTTGCAAATACTGTTCAGCAAATATCGGATGCAAAGGATCATCCACCAGTGGGTTAATTCGTCAACATTCAGCTGTTCATCCAGAAAAGGCAATAAAACGTAAAGAAAGTAAAGCCAACTTGGAAGTAAGTCCAGCATCTTCGAAGATTTTTAAAATTCAACCTACAATCTTTTACCATATTCAACGACAACCTATGGCTGAAATAGTAGCTAGATTATATGCTTTGGATGGATTTTCAATTTCTGGTGTACACGATTATTATGAAATAGTAAAATTGGAAACTATAAAAAGAATAAATTTGACACTTGACGAATGGACAAGTTTCAAAAATCGTCGTTATTTAAACATAAATGTGCATTATTCGAACGGAAGCTACGATAATCTAGGTCTTATCATAATTTAAGGCAATTGTTCAGCTGAAGTTTTAAAAAATCTATTTCTGCAAAAACTTTCCAGTTTTAAAATTATCTTAAGTGATGTTTTGGCCATAACAACGGATGGCGCATCTGTTATGAAAAGAATTGGGAAAGAACCATTATTTATGATCCACCAATTATGCTTAAATCATGACATTCAACTTGCAATTTGTGACATTATTTATAAAAAAATAGCAAAATCCAAAACAAGCGATTCCGATGATAATTTTGTACAGTTTTCCTCTGCAGAAGAATCTGATGAAGATTTAAACTTAGAAAACTATGATGATAACGAATCTATTCAAGTACAAGAGGATTCTGATGCTGAATTACCCGAAAATACTGGAATTATTTTGGAAGAAAACTATGGAGGTAGTAAAACCTGACAAAACAACATCTACTAAAGGAGATGAGATTATATGCGGCAACAGAAACAATGACACATACTCTTCAATAAAATGATAATTCAGTAATGACGATCAAGCCAACATCAACCGAACCGGAGCTAGTTTTTTCAATTTCTGGAACAATTGTAACAAAAAAACGAGTGGGTTTGTCAGATCATACAATTGACGTTTTATGTTTTTTAAACACGTATTTTAAATAAATTTTAATTAAATTTAAATAAGTTAAAAAAATTTAAATAAGTTAAAAAAAATGTACCAGACAAGGTGCATTAAACCTTTTTATTTTTATTATTGTATGTTTTTTGTAAATAAAAAAAATTAATTACAGTACAAATGTAAAATTTTTAATATTAAAAAAAATTCCCGGTTCCGGAATTGAAAAAAAGTCCGAGAACAGCACCCACTAGTACTTACCTAAAATTATATTAAAGCTACGGGGGATCCTGATAAAAGTGAAGAATCACATCGCTGATAATATGTGTGAGGTACTATCAACTGGAGCAGATGTTTGTTTGGTGATCATGCAGTGGACGGTTGGGTGATTTGAGCATTGATCTTCTTACAAAATTGACGGAAAGGGATGTGCCACGTGACTGTGGTGTTAGCAAATAGCCTGAGCAACTATCTGCTAATACCGAAGACAGACTTGCCTCATACCTGAAGAGGGTTTTGGTAGGCCAAATAATAATAATTTTATTTTATGTATGACTCTTTTATTGAACAAGTAAAAAAGCTAAAATTGATCTAAGACCAATTCTTATGACACCTTAGTTGAATGCCCGTATGAAATTTCTAATGGTCACCCATTTGAGCAATTTTGATTTTTGCAGTGGTTTTTCGCATGTACATATTTCTAGAACGGTTCGTCGGACAGACAAATGATTATAACCAATTTTATAGAACTTCATATGCTGAGGAAGTTTTTAGTACAATAGAAATGTTTAGGACTAATCGTTTTCACAATATCCGTAAAAAACCTAAATTTTTATATGGCAACACCAAGAATGGGTTGCCCGATTTATTCCATTTTTAATTTTATTGTGTATTACTATGAAAACACTATGTACCTTTCAGCTCTCTATGTCAACGCGTTCTCAGGCAGTGTACAAATATATAATAGAAAACTAAATTTTTGTATGGCGACCCCACGAAGGAGTTGCGCGATTTATCTCATTTTCGAACATAATTTTACTTTTTTTTCTTAAGTCCGCGTACAAGATTTCTGCTCTTTAAGTCGGACAGACGGATATGCAAAAATCAAAATAATTTGGGCGTCGAAACAATTTTTCTCTACTAGCATTATTTCTATGTGTTACAAATGGAAAGACATGCTTAGGATACCCTTCAGATTACATCTACGGTATAAAAACGATATAAATTGTTACTTAAGCTACGAAACCTAGAAAAAGTGGCTCTGAAAAAAAACAACAAAAAAAGCTAAGCAAATCTAAAAAACGACGAAATAAATTCGAAGCTAAAGAAGGCACACTAAAAACACGAAAGATTAATGGCTAGTTTACATTACTCGAACATGCGATTTTACTGAGAAAGTGAGTGAGAGGGACTTATTACTTTGCACTATTAGAAAAAAAGGAAGAAGGGATCGACTGTCAACACATTATTTCCCACTCTTTTATAGCGAACTGTCACTTGCGACATTTCATCAAAATGTCAATTGCTAAAATTAGTCAGACGTCAAAAATAGATGGAGAATTACAACGTGTACAACAGCAAACTAGTTGCTTTGTTCAGTTTAGATTGTGCCAAAACCAATAGCGGATCCTACATCACAGTTCTTTTATGATGCGGATAATAAAGAAACTATTGTATCAGGAATGGATAAGATTTTTATAAACAATTTCTTATCATAACATGTTGTTACTAAATAGTATGTATATACTTCAGGTGAATTGCACTTGGAAATTTATGCTCAACGAATGGAACGAGAATATGGATGTCCAGTAGTTTTGGGTAAACCAAAAGTACCATTTAGACATTAGTAGTACCGTACTCGAATGACTTCAAAAAAACAATCTGGAGTAGAGAATAAATTATGCCCAGAAATTGAGCCAAGGTTGCCTCAGGAGATGCCAAAGTTATACATAATAACTGGTGACTATGGAATCCAATCAGTTTAATGTGTAATTTAATAAATAAATTTGAATGAAACCAAATTTGAAATTTTTGTTTTATATTTTTTATATATTTTTTAAAAGATAATTTTCTAAAGTAATCGAAGTCCGCTTGCGCTTTCGTTGTATCGTAAGGCCTCCTGGTTTACTGGGCAAATAATCAATATGGCATGGCATAATTATATGGGTCCAGTCGTACCATGATTCGCCGGGCATTATTTCAAATTATCGTTGTGGTAATATCACAGATATAGTACGGCTGTTCCTTTTAAAATTCCATTACAGTATCACCATCTAATGAAAGGGTCAAAATCGGATAAAAAAAGGCAATATTTTCAAGAATAATACAGATACAGATTGCAATAGAGAGTACAAAATATTCCCCTTAAAACTTTGACACATTCCAGCTGACGTGCTGTGACTTTCTTCAAATATTTTTAATTTGTGTGTGTGTAAAAAATTATATTCGTACACGCTTGTAGTTATACGTATGAGTTTGTTGCCATAATAGCTAAATTTTATGCTATAAAATATACTTCTGGCTAGAAGTTTTTATGGCTAATTATGTCAGTAAAAATCTCCCCTTCGTCGGGGACTTTGACACTTTACTCAGTAAAATTTTGCTGCATTATCTTTTGTCCTTAGCGTTCTAAAGCATTTTCATATAAGGGGAAACTACTTACTCTGTTTTCTAGCAATGTCGAGTAATGTAAATTAGCCATAAGCTAGTAAAGGTAAAGGTCACAGTAAATTTGCTACATGAACTTTGCAAATAAAAGTATAAAGCCGAATTATTTCAGTCCAAATTGCAATGGTTCCAAAGCCAGGAAAAGTCCCATGCATTAGTGTTGCAAATGCTGTGTGCTATCACCAGCAAAAAACAAAGGCACCGTTCTGCACCGACGATAGTGGGTGCCATGTGCAGTTAAATATGTCTACGTTCGTTGCCAGATGTTCAAGACATAAAGGTCTCTTCAATCTGTCAAAATGCCTTTTAAGTGCTTGTGCTTAGTGCTGTGAGACAGTGTTTTGACTCCCATCTTCGACGCTGTAGTACAAATGAATTGTAGATTTGGCCAGCGTCAACACAAAGCTAATCAAACAATTCACCCGACTGCAAACCTTTGGTCCCCATAGAAAAGATTTTCTAGTATTGCCGATATTCGGGTAAATCAACTGACATACATTAGATTCATTAGATTCTGCATAGCTGGGCAAGTAAAGACCCTGTGAAATAGGGTACCTACACCAATTCAAAATGTGCAGATCCTCTGCACCCGCTGGTCGATATGTGACAACTGATTAAGGTGCATAAGATTATGATGCAACAATTTGAAGGCTACATCACCATCTTAGTAATTAGAAGGATAACTGTGGACTACTCCGTAAATTATCCCTCCCGTCATGCCCATATTCATTGCGATAGCCATCTGTGGACATGTATTGCTAGTGTACTGAAAGGTGTGTGAGGTGGTCTGTTCACA
The DNA here is from genome assembly GCA_963924295.1 of Dioctria rufipes. Classification (NCBI taxonomy): domain Eukaryota; kingdom Metazoa; phylum Arthropoda; class Insecta; order Diptera; family Asilidae; genus Dioctria; species Dioctria rufipes. Next base: position 69,545,913 of record OZ002740.1, on the reverse strand, counting down.
CCGAAAAGTTCTTCCAACTGAGTTCCAGGGTCACTGGTCCCAAGTTGGCGAAAAAAGTTGGAAAACCAAAGTGCCTCTCTGGCAAAATACTCTTTAGAATGCTCGCACTTGGATACACTATGATTTCACAACCAAGCTAGTTAGACTTATCCTGACTGCTTTCAGCAAACAATCATCTTCCGAACCAAATGGCGTCTATCCCTTTTGCTTGAAGAAGACCTACGAAGTCTTCGTCAAACGTCGTAGACGTTAGCATATGAACGATGGACGAGGTAATCAAATAGTTTATCACGACTGGCCTTCCCATTAAGGATAATGGAAATAGTCGATTACGCCATGAGTTTACAGCTCTAGAGAGTTTCTCCAGAACATTGCGGATATTAGTTGATTTACTCTCGCGTCCGATATACACACCTAAATACTTCAGGCAAGTTCAGTGGAGTATCTGTACGATCTCTCTACCTTCCACATCACAAGCCTTGACTCTTAATAAGGTTGATTTTAGCTCCCGCTATACTAAACAGCACGAGCGACAGGAAAAGCTTCATCTCTTATTACGAAAATAGAAAGGTCATCCACATATGCCAACATAAGAGGCCTCACATTGGTATATGGTAGATGAACTGAATATTGTCCGAGCATTGGATGGAGATTCACCAGTAGCGGCTCCAACGAAAGATCATAAAACTTACCAAAAATGGATAGCCCTGTCTGATACCTCGATGAAACGAGATATGAGCCGAACTTGTCCTTGATGCTTAAACAAAATCGCTGAATCTTTATACAATTTCCCACGATATCCAGCCACCTGGGGGGATACCCAAATGCTTCGAGAGCGGTTAAGAGATACTAGTGCGAGCCGCTATCAGAAGCCTTTTGTTGGTCTAGTGAAATCATGGCCATTTTTGTACCTATCTGTTCATAGTAGGTTCTGGGTGTATTACCGAAGTAATCACTGAGCGGAGTATCGCCCCTAACGCTTTGCAGACGATTTTGTAGTCTACATTGAATAGGGTTACTGGCCTCCAGTTCCCCTTCCCCTGCAAATCTCCCATCTTTGGAATCAAGTGCATAACAGACCTCCTCCAACTAGAGGGAAAGTCTGAATGTGTCTGAAAGGTCAAGAATTAATAGAACCCTGAAACGTATGAAGAAGTGAAGTGTGTCGCCTTAGATGCTTTATCGTAGCGATCATATCTTCCAATGTTATCACTATTTTCACGAGCTCTTTACTCTCTTCAGAGGAAGTAGGAATATTCTCAAGAAATTCATTAGTGGTAGAGGATGTTGTAAACGTCGATTCACAATAGAAACTAATGCAGTAGTCTCGAATACATATATTGTGATAGCTCCTGTCTATTGAGGACTTCGCCAGATTCATCAACTATCGATTTGATTACACAAGCAGTAAGTTGCCTAGAAAATGTACCCGGTTGGGTATTTGCATTCCGCAGCCAGCTTGATTGATTCTTTAGTTCAATACTTTTAATGAGCAAGTGGACGCACAAAATTACAAGCATAGCTTGGTATTTGTGCTGCAGCGCGTTCCTTTGTGCTATTAGAATAAAGATTGCAATTTGGTCGACCTGGGTGAAGAGCTGCCACCTGAGATACTTCGGCCGACAACCTGGGTGCTTGATACCCACTTCGATTGAAATTCGTTCCGATAAAGGGTCGAATTTCGAGCTTACTAACATCCCACAATTGGCTATGGAAAGGAATGCCAGATTTCCTCGTCTGCCAACCATGAATGAATTCAATGGACTCATTGATGAGCTGCTCAGAATTCAGCCAATAGTTGTCGAATATCCAGTACGCAACTCTCGTCTCAACTAGAATGCTGGTTGTCACTAAAACAAGATAATATCGCTAATCGAACAGGCTTCATGAGTGACAGGAACGAAGTCTTCTGGCATTCGAAGTGAGCCTGCGAGACTTCAATTGATATTTCTCGAGACCCTCGTGAATTATCTAATCATAGGATGTATTCAACGTTAGATACCTATTAGTCTAAAAACACTGACAAAATTCCTGAATCGAGCATCTTTGACGGAATTGAACATAACTCCGGAGTGCCGATCCATTGAAGGATTCTGAGTGCAGTTGCAACCACCTCCGGAGAGAGATTAACCACTAAATATCTCCAGACAGGAATGAACACTATAAAAAAGTTTTCTTCTAATATCCTGGTCATGGGGAAAGTACGCGTTTAAGTGTCTTGTGTGAAGTTCGTCTTCTGCAAAAGTGTATTGTCTATAACGAACATTTTGACATGTTTACTAGTGCGGTGTAGTTTTGTATGCGCACTTAAAACACCGGTGTTTATAGAATCTATTTTGTACATTCAGAGAGATAAAAAGCTTATAAGATGACAGTATGATGTCTATGATGAGGAAAGTCGGCTTAGCAATGTTCCTGAATCACCTCCTGTATCTTCCTATGGAGACGCTCACAACGAGCTGCACCGTTGTATGACCCTTTCCTCTTAGACTCCTGTTGAAGGAGATGAAGCTTAGGACGTAGCAACCCTGGCCTTTCCAGCTCCCTTACAAGAATGCCGCGAATGCAGCGAGATACTTCCGTGCCTCACACAACAACCTGCGAACTGCAAGCTCCTCTATCATCCTCCTCCGAGTGGGGCCGCTTTGGTGCGATTGGCTTTGCTGGCTCTGGAAGGGGTAGTATCACCAGGTCAATTTTCTTCCTCCTGCTCGTCCTCCTTTTTTTGCCTACCTGGCTGCAGGACTCCCTGTTGGTAGCAGCCATGCCTTTGTGTGCTGACGAGGCACCGTTTATAGCCGCAATATTGTTTTGCTTTGGGAAATCTTCAGGCTCTTTAGCAACTGGCTACTCCAAAATAGCCGTCTGTGAGCTGGCTGCAGGTTCCTTTACCAGAGACACTACTGTTGTAGTGGCTTCCTTCGAAAGAACTTTCTGTTTATCTCTCTTGCCGCTTCTTTTGGGACAGTCAGCAATAAAATGCCTGTTGAGACTTCTACTCAACGTAAATAATTTGCGACGATTTTATAAATCTAAACTTGTTTTAAAATAATAGAAACACCCTGTAACATTCACTAAATTTGCTTACGTACAAACACATTAATTGCATTGTATTCAACTTTTCATAAATTCCATTTGTTTTTTACCGTTTTAGATTTTGTAAACTATTCTCGCTTTGTACCTACTCATTTTGGTTATCAGTCTCTCGTTTATCGGATCAGTAACAACATCAATTGTACTTCTTTCGTCGGAATAAAGTTATTTTCATTTTCCAAAAAGTTTGTCGTTTTCTATTGATTAATTACCTCGACCTCTCGTTTTTTATTTTCGCAATACATTGGTTTTCTTTATTTTCGCTCAAGAGATTTCAAAAACGCTTGAAATCGCACATAAGGTCCTTCGAGCCGGATATCGGTTAATCGTAACATTTTGTTGAACAAAATTCGCCGCTAGTGAATATCGGACTCAAAGTGACATTTCGCGAATTCCTAAAAGGAAAAGAATTCTGAAAGTGCATAAGACGTTGTGTGTGATTACTCAGATCAAAACGTGAAGCTTAACATTGGATTATCAAAGACAATTTTCATCTATGTGCCGTTGGATAATTGCTCCTAATTACGAATTTATGTGAAAGTCTACAGTGAAACAGTGCATCTTTGGATTAATTGCACATTGCATGTGTGGTGAAAGCATATAGAAAAACATTGTGTCATTGGATTACGTAAGTTACACAAAAGCAATCATCGTAGTCAATGTAAGTACAATAATTTTTCGTACAATTTTTTTCTTATCATCTGGACCGTTATTGCATTCTTTGTTTCTGCGAACAAATCATAATAACAGCACGACGGGTGCACATTGCATGCACTTTGCTTTGAAAAAATCTGTCTGCACCAAATAATATCATATCGAATTCAACAACAATGCTCACTGGTAGTAATGAAAAGGAGTTTGATGGCAAATCCATAGGTGGAGAGAAATTATCCAAAGCTCTATCGGAATTACGTTCGCAAAGAGGAATTTTGCAAGGTCAACAAACAAAAATGCGTAATAGTATTGTTCCCAAGGCGGAAGCTTTGGGCCTTGCTGAATTGGAAACTCGTTTGAGTCTTTTAGAAGGTTATTTGGTGAATTTTAATCGCATTCAAACGCGAATTGAATCTTTGGATCCAGATGATAATTCCGTTGAAAGACGAGATAGTTTCGAAGAAGTGTATGTAGAAATTAAATCGAAATTCTTAAGCATTATAAATAAGAAAAAGGCCAGGCCTTCTTTAATATTAGGCGATGGAAACTTGACACTACCGTCGTCAATACTTAAAACTAAATCTCTTCCAAAGCTAAAGTTAAGTTTAGTGGAAAATATTCGGATTGGCCTGATTTTATCTCGATGTTTAATAATTTGGTACATAACGATGATGAATTAAAAGATATTGATAGATTCCAGCATGTGAGATCTTGCTTAACAGACGCCGCTTTACTTTCGATCAGTTCTTTAGAGGTTACAAATGAGAACTATAAGATGGCGTTGACTCTTTTAAAGAAACGATTTGAGAATAAAAGATTGATCTTCCAAGAACATATAACAGAAATTCTTAATTTAAGACCGGTTGAAAAGAATTCTCTGCAGCATCTTAGAACTCTCAGCGATGCTGTTAATGCACATCTCCGCGCTTTGTTGTCCCTTGGTACAAAGGAGCAAATAGCAGATGCCCTTCTAATTCACATTATTCATAACAAACTGGACTATGCTACACAAGTTAAATGGGAGGATGAAGCTCCATGCGACGTTTTGCCAAGATGGGAAGAGTTAGCTACATGTATTGAAAAGCGTTGTATAGCTTGGGAAAATTTAAATCAATCGAGAAAATATTCTGCTAACTATCGAAAGCCTGATACATATTGCAAAATTAGTAATTATAAAAAATCCCACATGCAAACTAAAGGTAATACATTTGTTGCTTCCGCTAGCAGAAACTCATGCACATTTTGCAAAAGTAATGACCATTTGATTTATAAATGTCAAGACTTCAATTCTCTCAGTCCAGTTTCTCGTTTCGATGAGGCCAAACGTCTTAAGTTATGTATCAATTGTCTCAAAATTGGACATTCAGTGAAAAATTGTCGGTCAGGTAGTTGTCGTCACTGTACATTTAAGCATCATTCTCTTCTGCATATGGGCTCTTCTAACTTACAACCAGAAGAAGCTTCTTCAAATTCGCAAATGGCTACGTCAACTAAAACACAATACATCCCCTCACAAGAAAATGACATTATTAATAACACATTTCATCACGGATCTTCTCTAGCAACGTTGGCTCGCAATGAGAATAAATCTATAAACAAAGCTTTCAAAGGACATGTCTTTTTAGCGACCGCCTTAGTACAAATCAAGGCATCTGATGGTACCTTCCATCCCTGCAGGGCATTACTTGATTCTGCATCTCAATTAAGTTTTGTCACCGAAAGGCTTGTGCAACTTCTTCGACTTAAGAAAACTAAGACCAATATTGCTTTAAGTGGGATAAGCAATATAAATACCGCTGTAAAATATTTCGCAAACATTACTGTCAAGTCTCGAATCAATCATTACAGCACCTCATTCGATGCCCACATCTTATCGGAAATCACCGGAAATCAACCAGATCGTACAGTCTATGTCGATGAATGGAACATTCCACAAAATATTGCAGAGAGTTTAGCTGATCCATCTTTTAACAAGCCACAGAGAATTGATTTACTAATTGGTGCCGCCTTATTTTTCGAATTACTAACAATTGGTCAAATTCGTTTAGGACAAAACCTACCCACTCTTCAGAAAACATTATTCGGCTGGGTAGTTTCTGGAACGGCTCTGGGCCCGCTTTCTAGGGCATCCTGTTTTACTGTGTCCAGCGAAACAATGGAGCCATGCACGCATCTGGATAACTATATCAAGAAATTTTGGGAGATAGAAGGTTCGGAATCGTCAAAGAAAAATCTTTCTAAGGAAGACCAAGACTGCGAGGAACATTTTATTCGCAACCTTGAACGATTACAATCTGGACGTTACAAAGTTTCTTTTCCATTTCGTGAGAATCCCTCAGTACTAGGTAATTCTTTTGACAGTGCAATGAAGAGATTTTTAGGATTGGAATCCAGGCTAGCAAATTTTCCAAACATTCTCGCAGATTATGTAAATTTTATAAAGGAATATATACGACTAGGTCACATGAAATTGATCAAATTTGAAGATATACCTCCATGTCATTATTTCCTGCCACACCATTGTATTTCAAAACCCAGTAGCAGTAGTACCAAACTACGGGTAGTCTTTGACGCTAGTTCAAAAACAACTACAGGACGTTCTCTAAACGATATACTTATGATTGGTCCAGTAATCCAAGATGACCTCTACTCGATTCTACTTCGACTTAGGACATTTCGATATGCTATAACGGGAGACATCACTAAAATGTATCGCCAAGTCGAAATCGCGGATAGTGACAGTTTTCTGCAATGTATCATCTGGCGTGATCAAAGAAAGGACCCTCTGCAAATATTTCGCTTGACCACCGTCACTTACGGCACGTCATCAGCGTCTTTTCTTGCCACACGTTGTTTACGTCAACTGGCCTTCGATGAAGCAGCCGAATTTCCGACTGGTTCAAGGATTTTACTAACTTCCTTCTATGTAGATGACATGCTCGCGGGAGCCGACTCAATATCAGATGCGCTGAGCATAAAAAACGAGATCCATCAAATTCTTCAAAGAGGTGGATTCACTCTACGAAAATGGTGCTCTAATAGTGACGAGGTGCTATCCACGGCTCCTGACACTGACCTGGAAACGCTAGTGGAAATTGATGGCGACAACACAGTCAAAACACTAGGTTTAGTTTGGATACCAGCAACTGATGAACTTCGCTATGTACATGCAGAGCTCGGTGCAGTCAAAAGAATCACAAAGCGTTCGGTGCTATCCACTATAGCAAGACTTTTCCTACCTCTGGGCCTGATAAATCCTGTAATAGTAAAGGCTAAAATATTGATGCAAGAACTTTGGGCTCTCGGCATTTCCTGGGATGAATCGCTGCCATTGAAATTGCAAACGGAATGGACACGCTTCTATAATCAGTTGAGTCTAGTTAACAAAATCAGAATACCGCGATACGTTGTAAGTCGGAGTGCTCCTATTGAAATTCACGGTTTCGCGGACGCAAGCACTAAAGCATATGGCGCTTGCATATACTCAAGACAACTAAATCATATGGGCAATCACACAGTTCATTTATTAACTGCAAAATCTCGCGTCGCTCCTTTAAAGACAATTACGATACCTCGTCTTGAACTCTGCGCAGCACTTTTGCTAACTGAACTATTAAATCGTGTTTTGCCCGCAATGCGCGCGGATATCTCAAAAGTAGTTTGCTGGTCAGACTCTCAAATTGTGCTGGCTTGGATCGCATCACAATCAAACACAAAGCAACCAGCCTTCGTCGCAAATCGCATTTCTAAAATTCACGACTTGTCTGAAAGTTTTGAGTGGCGCTATATTGATACAGCTCACAACCCACCTGATCTCGTTAGTCGAGGACTCTATCCTGCAGAACTTATTGATTGTGACAGGTGGCTAAAAGGTCCGGCCTTTTTAAATAATTTTGAAGAATGCCCAGCTATAACAAAATCAAATTACACATTTGAACTCGCAACGGAAGGTCTAGAGTTTGAAAACTCGTTTACCGTGTCGAAGGCTGAGGATTTAGTTGAAACTTGCGCTTACAAAAACTCCTTTATTCGATTGCAGAACGTTTTTGGATACATTTGTCGTTTTTATAGAAATTGCAAGCAGAAAGACATGAAAGATAGGATTGTCTGGTCCGTTGTCAATCGCAGAGTTGGACTTTTCAACGAAACTTGTGATAAAAATGGTGCAGAAGCTTTCATTTCTTGATGAATATAATCAACTCCATAAGGGAAATTCAATCAAATCAAATGGCGTTTTAAAATATCTGTCGTCGTTCATTGATAATGAAGGGCTAATAAGAGTAGGCGGAAGGCTTCGAAACGCGAACTTAGATCTCAACGCAAAACATCAAATAATCTTACCTAAATCTCATTCGCTCACAAAGAGCATAATTTCGCATTACCACTTCAAGAATATGCATGCTGGCTCGCAGACGCTCCTTGATATAATTCGAACTCGATACTGGCCAATCGGTGGAAAAAATGCCGTGAAGCAAGTTATACATCGCTGCATCAGGTGTTTTCGATTTCGACCTAAATCTATCGAGCAAATAATGGGCAACCTTCCTGCGGAGCGCGTACAGCCCTCCCGTCCATTTGACTGCACAGGGATTGACTTCTGTGGACCATTCTGGGTTACTGATCTCATCAGAGGACGCATTCCTGTAAAGACTTATGTTTGTCTATTCATCTGCTTCGCCACGAAAGCTGTACATTTTGAAGTCGTTTCCAATCTATCGACGGAAGCGTTCCTGGCCGCACTTAGGCGTTTTTAGCTCGGAGAGGGAAGATATCCAGGACTTGGTCAGACAATGCAACCAATTTCGTCGGATCTAACAACAAGCTAAAGGAGCTGCATTCTGTCTTCACATCCAAGGATCACAACGCAACCGTACAAGAATTTTGTCGTCAAGACGGAATTGATTGGAGGTTTATTCCACCCAGATCACCGCACTTCGGGGGCCTATAGGAGGCCTCTATTAAGTCAGCAAAGCAGCTGCTCTATCGCGTCGCATCAAATAGCTCGTTCACATTAGAAGAATTGATCACCTTCGCCTGTGAGGCCGAAGCCATTATCAACTCAAGACCATTGACACCACTTTCGAACGATCCCAATGATATGGAATCATGAACACCAGGTCATTTCCTAATTGGAACAGCGCTTAACTCAATTCCCGAGCCCGACAAGACGAATGAAAAAATCAATCGACTTACGCGATGGCAACGTGTTTCTTATGTGAAACAACACTTTTGGTACAGATGGAGTCAGGAATACCTTCAAAGTCTACAGCAACGTCATAAATGGAGAACTGCCTACCCCAATATCGCTGTAAATTCTATGGTTATCATCAAGGACGACAATTTGCCACCACTCAAATGGCTTCTAGGTAGGATTCTTAAAGTTCATGTCGGCGAAGACGGTTTTGTCCGCGTTGCAACCATTAAGACATCCACTGGAATTTTGAAGCGCGCTGTGACTGAACTTTGTCCGTTGCCTTTGGAGGGTTCAGATGCTGAAAGTTGCCACTTTCACGGCGGGGAGTATGTTGAGACTTCTACTCACGTAAATAATTTGCGACGATTTTATAAATCTAAACTTGTTTTAAAATAATAGAAACACCCTGTAACATTCACTAAATTTGCTTACGTACAAACACATTAATTGCATTGTATTCAACTTTTCATAAATTCCATTTGTTTTTTACCGTTTTAGATTTTGTAAACTATTCTCGCTTTGTACCTACTCATTTTGGTTATCAGTCTTTCGTTTATCGGATCAGTAACAACATCAATTGTACTTCTTTCGTCGGAATAAAGTTATTTTCATTTTACAAAAAGTTTGTCGTTTTCTATTGATTAATTACCTCGACCTCTCGTTTTTTATTTTCGCAATACATTGGTTTTCTTTATTTTCGCTCAAGAGATTTCAAAAACGCTTGAAATCGCAGAATGCCCTATGGCAAGAATAACAATTCGCCTCGGTGCCGACTTCTATTCAGTATCTTGAGCCAGATAAGCTGAAATAAAAGGCTGCTGGAAGCGTGCACCCCTTTTAAAAGTGATGGATGCTTCCCTGCTGGTACTATGGATACCCCGGCCGAGGCGCTTATCCCAATTTTTATGGGAATGAATCATATCTTCCCATGAACTTTCCTGAATCTGCCAAGGAAATTCAAGAGGCTTTCATGTTGGGCTCGCATCGGGAATGGTACAAGGTATCCACCAGGTACCTCGATGCCCTGAAGCATGAGCATTCCCCCAGCTATTAACCCAATGGAAAATAGCAGGTCACACGATATGACATTAAAGATTACCTATTGCGCTATTAGGACATCTGCTGATGTGCTCGAGCAGCATCCTGTAGCCCTCGTCCTGCCTTCTCCCGTAAAAAAGCCTTGGAGATGCGCACTGGTCTTGGGCCGAGGCTTACCTGCCTCTAGTGGGGCTGGACGAGGATTGAGCCCGATATCTCTAATTTCGATAGCGGAAGCCTGCTTGGAACTAGCACTTACTTGGGCGTAGGGGATCTCTCTTGCTGGCTGTTGCTGCTTCAGGGTATTTGCCTTCCCTGAAGAAAGCGTTGGCCTCATGGAAAATCAGATAGACTTTGGTGCTGAAGCCGAAGCCTTTTCACAGCTTTCATCAAGCGTGGACTTTTATCCATGGCTGGCAGTAGTCGTTGGTGATTTTTCTGCTGCTACTTTGGGTGCAGCCAGTGCTGCAGTTGTTGCAGTTTTAACCTTTAGAGCTGATATTGCAAGCTCTTTAGCCTCTTCAGTTGGGCCCTTAAAAGCTTTTTCAATTGGCTTTTGGGGCTTTTCTTTTTAAGAAGAAGAAGCATTTCTGCTCTTTTTCCTCCTTCCATTTGATTTGGAGGATAAGCAGTACCCCAGAATCGCTGCTGCTCCCAATCATTTTGACTGTGGCAGATATGCTCTATGGCTTTTGCAATATAATTGTATTTCGAAATTTTATATTTTGTATATTTTAAAACAATTTAATTTTTGTATTTTGTTTTTTACGTTCTTTCTTTCTGAAGTTAATTTAATTCCGCACTAATAATTTTTTTACAGAGCCATGGCAATGACAAAAATAAATAAAATTGAGAAACTGTCACGAAATTTTCACAACCAAATTATTTAATTTTTTTATAGTTTTTCAACTGCAATTAAATTTTTATGCGTTCGTTGCGAGTTATTCAAGACGTAAACGTCTCTTCAATCTGTCAACGAAGTGGCGCTTAAATGCTTCTGCGTGGTGTTGTGGGTTAGTGCTCTGATTCCCATCTTGGACTCTCATCTACTACAAATGAATTATAGATTTGGCCAGTGTCAACCCAAAGCTAATCAAACAACTCACCCGACAACAAACCTTTGGTATTGCCGAAATTCCAGTAGATCAACAAATATCACACACGCGTTCTATTAGATTTTGAAAAACTGAGCAGTTGAAGAACCTGTGAAACAGGGTGCCTTCACCAGCACAAACTGTGCAGATACTCTGAACCTGTCGGTCGATATGATTACATAAGACTGTGATGCAACGATTTGAATGCTACATCAGCATCTTTGTAATTTTTGTGTTCAACATCTGTTGGATCCTGTATACTCCGGAGGTCTTATTGACGTAAGCACGTCATAGAGTATACGTGTTGTTAGTGTACTGAAAGGTCTCTGAGGTCTTCTACTCAGAACGAAAGCATCTTCCAACTGAGTTCCAGGATTACTGGTACCAAGTAAGCGAAATCTCTCCCGTGCAGAAGCAGCCAGGACGTGTAGTTGTGAATGCTTGTCTGTATTCGGCACTTTCCGGAGATATCAATTATATCTCTCAGAACCGCCACAGGATGTGTGTGAGCTTCAAAACCTGCAGCATTACCGAACACTGAATCTGTTAATTAATCTGTTAATTCAGGATTGAACCTGATTGGAATCGACGTAAATTGTGTGTATCGTAGAGCATTGCACTTTAGGTGAAACGCCGACATGATTCTGCCCCACAGTGTTTCTCTGGCAAAACACTCTTTGGAATGCTCGTACTTAGAAACACCGTGATTTCACAACCGAGTTAGTGAAACCTAGTCCACCAATCTTGACTGGCAGACAGAGGTTACTTTCAGCAAGCTATCATCTTCCGCACCCACTTTTGAAAAACTAAAGTATCTCTCTGGCAAAGCACTCTTTGGAATGCTCGCACTGGGATACACCATGACTTCACAACCAAGCTAGGGAGACCTAATTCACTTATCTTTACTGGCAGACAGAGCGTGCTTTCAGCAAACCAGCATCATCCGCACCAAATAGCGTCTATCGTTTTTGCTTGAAGAAGACCTACAAACCCTTTATCAAACATCTGAGACTTTAGCAATTAAACGATGGACGAGGTAATCAACTACGACAGACCTTTCATTAATGATGATGGAAATATCAACTTAAATAAAACAAATTATGATAACTTCAAAAAGTTCACTTTGCGGGAATGACACGAATAAATATTTATGTTTAAATATGAATATTATATGGGATATATAATACGAAATATGCAATAAATGATTAATCAAAACGTACACACCAGTCTAAAATGTGGAAGCGAAAAAATAGATAGTTAGTGATTATTTTGTTCTAGTCGTGCCCCGAAACAAGATACTTTACTTCAGACCCAGAGCAAAGTTGTATTAGTAGTATTTATTCTAGAAAGTTCCCATAATAATTATCTTTATCTCAGTCGACACCCAAGATAAAAGTTTGATATTAGTAAGTGTTATTCTAGTTTCTACCCAGAATAACGTGTCTTTATCTCAGACGTGATCCAAGATAAAAGTTTGATATTAGTAAAATATATTCCAGTTGAACCTCAGAATAAATGTCTTTATCTCAGTCGGTACCCAAGATAAAGTAATTTTTGTTAGTAAAATTTATTGCAGTCGAGACTCCGAATAAGTATCTTTATCGATACCCAAGATAAAGTTAATTTGTTAGTCAGAATAAATAACTGTTCCGTCGTGGAACACCTTTTAACGTTGAACTAATCAAATAAGGCTTACAAACGAAAAAGTCAGACACTCTTTCCCTCGATGATATTGTAGAGGATGAATTAAAATTTCTCCCACAATGACATGTTGCCCTTTCAAACATTATAAAGCAAAAAAGAAATAAAAGAAAGGTATAAGTAAAACATAAACATATGGAAAAGTCTCAGATCATTTAGAAATCGAAATTGCATCCCCGATTTGTGTTCAAAAGTTCTTCGCAAATAAGATGTTGTTGTGACGAATATGCCAATTTCTAGAGAAGAATTAAGATTTGTCGCCCAAACTAAGTTTTCAGCGAGCATCCAAGCAACGTAAAACTAAGATGGAAGACGTGAACATAAACGTAATGCAGTCAAGAAAAAATCTGAATCCTACAATCAATATCAAGAGCACCGAGAATCCAATTTTGAAAGGACAAGACAACCTTGAGTGAAAGATGACAAGACTAGTGATTTGAATAGGTGGAAATTTAGTTTGAGAAAATGAGCTCTAGTTGATAACCAAAGACGACCTGCGGAGCTTTATGGGTTTGTTAAATGAGACCAGAACACATACCATTTTCAAACATTACCTTTTGAGCTTTCTGAGTAAGACAAGTATTTCATCGTGTTACTCTGCTATTCGAAAATGTTTTACGGCCAGCGGGAAGATTTATTTAGAAAAATTTCAGGCAACGTGGTAAATAGATGGACCACATTTTGGACGACATTCACATCGGATATGCCCGAAAATATTCAAATTGTGCAGGGCAGTGTTGACCAAGAACCAAGCAGCTTTGTTCGTTTTCGTATTCAGAAATTGGTTCTCCGGCGTATTGTTTTTCACAAAGTATACGAAATTCAAATGACTCATAAGCTTCAAGAAAACCGCTTTCAACGCAGATATAAATATGTATAGTGAATGTAGTGAAGTGCGGATAAACCAAAGCAATATCGATCCCGGATTTTTTCGAAAAAAATCATTATGAGTGGCGCGGCTCATTTTGATTGCAATGGAATTATCAACAAACAAAATAGTATTTATTCCTGTACTGAAAACCCTTGCTTAATCCATGGGGGGCGGGGGACCATTGAATCTCTATAAAATGAAAGTGTATCGTGAAATTTATGTAATGGAGTCTAATTACCAAGTTTCTGTAAATAATATAATATGACGTAATGAAATAAGTACTTTTTTTTTTTTAGAAGTTAATCAAAATTAAAATAGCAACTTATTTTTACGATAGTTGCAATTCTTTTAATCAAAAAATTTGTCAAAAGATTTTACCACAAGGCTAATCGAATAAATAGCGATTTTTTTTTTTATAAAACCGAATGTTTGATTGATATTATCATGGAAGCATACCTGCGTCTAATTTATTTTATTTATATGAGGAACTCAGATCTCTTCAAAATAATTGCATGTGAGAAGCATCTTGTTTACTAATCGTTTCCTGATGAAATCGACATAAATCTTGATAAAAAAAAAGAAGTCTTTTACAAATTTAAGACAATGAAAACCTCTACGGTATTCATCTTCTATATAATTGTATTGTACTTTAATTTTATTCATAATTATCAGAGCAAAATCAGGAATTCATGTATTTTGGGACAGAAGCTATTGCAAATAGCATTAGCAGTTTATTTAAATTCTCATTTTCATGAAATCCTATACTTCTTCCCCCGTCGTTTAAGAGATACGACTAGTCTTTGCTCCCAATCCCTAAATTATTTTTCGTTATATTTTTTGTACGACGACGTGACGTATCTCAAATTCAATTTTCCTACCTTGAAGAAATCTGACAAGAAAAGAGCAATGAGTTAAAAAGATTTTAAGGACTAAAAAAAATATTGATAAGCACGTCAACGGTTGAGAATCTCTTTATTCAATTGAGGACTCGTCACTGCGGATGAGTAAAGACCACTGACATCATCGCGAAGAATTTTTGTGTCATAACTCATAAACGGTGAAAGGTACAAAATGAAAACAAAGTGCGTTTTAAAGAAAACAATCTTAGCTTCTAACAGGAGTAAGACAGAAAAAAAAATTATGAGGTTTTTATTTTAGTTTCTTTGCTTCAAACACAAAAAAATGAGGTACGAAAGCTGAAACTTGAAGTTTGGTAGACCATTTCTTCTAAACTACATACTGTTGATGAAGCACTGACACATTGAATCAAAACGAAAGTAGGTTCTGTATAAATTAGCACCCCGACCATCGTTCTGCTGTTTGTCGTTTAGGAGATATAACTGCTTTAGTACAAAACTACGTTTCACGTACCCTTAGTCCTTTAACCCCGATTATCTCGGAAAGGGTTGAGAGTGCACCTCCTCTGCCATACAATTTTTTTCATTTCTCGACATGACCTATCGCCTCCTTCATTATTATCCACTACTCGTGAAACACCCTATATAGATATATATATATATTTTTCAATTAAAGGAGACAGAAAATTGAAATTCCTTGTGAATTCAATTAGACTGAATGTCGTTTTGACCTTGTAGCTAATACCTCCCTTCCAGTCAAACAATCACCCTTTTCCTTCTCTTGGCTGCCAGCCATTGCCTGGTA
This sequence comes from Dioctria rufipes, assembly GCA_963924295.1. Taxonomy (NCBI): domain Eukaryota; kingdom Metazoa; phylum Arthropoda; class Insecta; order Diptera; family Asilidae; genus Dioctria; species Dioctria rufipes. Next base: position 69,530,606 of record OZ002740.1, on the reverse strand, counting down.
TGATAAAACATGGTGCAGAGTTTGGTGCTTTGCGTGCTTCGTTACATGTACGGGGAAATGCAGGAATCGTCCTTGATGATAGTAACACACCACTCGAGAAAGTCAGTTACACCCTCTGGTGAAACAATATTTCAGATACAGACCTGGCTGCAGTTTTGTAGGGATAAAATTTATGTATCGTTATACCTAAAATTCTTCGCATAACTACTAAATATTGAAGAGAACCACTTCGACTACGACAACGACGACAATGGTGATGACATTTATCTACTTTGGCATACAAGGTATTCAGTTTAATTATTGAAGTAGTGCAGTCATTTTGGGTGACATGAGATATTTTCCTTCCCTATACTGAATACAATAAAATTAATGCGAAAATCTTGTCAATTACAGGACTGGCTTCGACAAACTTTGTTGCGCATATATCCAGGTTATTTTTATGATTTAAGAAGAAATCATCCTTTGAGTGTTTTTATATTTACTACTTGAAGTTTGTCGGGACAAAACATTGATGAAAGGTCTGGTTTATCTTATGATGCAAGGTGGTATGCCGCAATACTTATGCCTCATTATTCAATCTTCCTGAGAATACATGTATGTATATATATTTCTTTTAATCAAATGAAAGTTGAGTATTTTTTGAGTTGGGGTGGAAAACACCTTGAAACGTTTCTCACATATGTGGACTATTGAAAAAATTTAAATATTTTACCGTGTATATGAGAGAAGCACTTGTTCTTTCTGATTGCGTCATCAGTTTAAAAAATCTGGCAGCTGTGAAAAAATCGTTAGCGAATAAATCCAGTTGAGTTTTCAAGTGCATATTTCATAGAAGTTAAGCAAAAGAAATCCTTTAAAATTGTTAATTGAGCATTAAAAGGTTGCAAAAGATTTTAAAAAAATTTCCCATACACTTCCTTGGAGATTTTTCACCTAGTGACGTTGTGCTCAAATGGAACATACCTATTATATGCGAATGTACATATATACATACAAGCATACATGCGACAAGTAGGGACCGAATATGGAAGTGCTCTCAAATGTAGTCCTTTCATATTTCTCATCATAGTTTTCTGGCTTTGGATTTCTTAAGTATGTCACTTTTTTGATCGATGTCATGCAATTCTTCATTGTCTGTTCGCTAAGTAGGAATAAGAAAAATGAATAGAAATTGCTTCTGCTGTCGTTTTCCTTTCGCTATTACAAATATTGCGTATGTCTCATGAAAAATCTCAAGGTTTTAATAAATCTTTTACGACGCGAATGAGAAATTGCGTCCTTGACCTCGGCGGAAAGTTTACTCATGGTTATTTCTTTATAAGTAATTTGGTTTCTTGGGAAATAAACATGTTTTGTAAGAGATTTCTGTCTATCTTTATATAAGTTGTGAATGTTTTGTAATCATACACATAGATCCCAAGTGGGTATGCAGGATGAAAGGATTATTTTAATTGGATAGAGTAATATAGTCTGCCGTCATATTTTGTATCAATTGAAAATTGGATGTTACTTACACTCTTCTACCAATATGATTGCCTATGATATTTATATGTCGCTATGAGTGAAGAAGGAACACCTTTTGATGATTGATATGAAACTGGTGTAATGCGCCAAGTAAACTTTGGAACATTGATGAATTTAAATATATTTTTCTAGATACTTGCCTTGATATAATTATTAGTTCTGAGACATGGTTGGGCGATAAGGTGAATAGTTCTCTTGTTGAATTACCTGAATACCAATTTTTTGCAAATAATCGTGGCGATGTAGCTCCATATGTAAGCAAGACCTTTAAATGCAAAAAGTTGTTAAAATAAAATATTTGCTAGTGAAGTGTAGACTACTTTTTTGTGTAAATGCAGGCCTGTTGTGCTTATCCTCTAAATATAATCTGTGGCGAAGCGCAGAACTCAAAATTAAGCTAGTCGAAAAACCTTTGTAAAGCGCATTCCTATTCTTAAGGGATAACACATGAATATACCTGGTAATACACCTACACTGAGAAAATTAACAAAACTGGCTTGATTATTTTTTAACTAAAAAATTAGTTCAATTCAACTAGAATTAAGTTGAATCAATTGAAATAACAAGCTTTCTTAAGCAAGCGCTGTTGCGAACTAGTTTGCCTGAACAGAAATGGATTTGTTATTTTTAACTGAGCTTTTTAAGTTAAGAATAAAAGAATTCTTGGCCAATAACACTTAATTAACAGAAATGTAACAAATTATTATTTTAACTGGCGTGTATTCCTCCAAACAAATAGCAATGTTATATACAGCCATAAAGTCTAGTTAAATATTACAAAATAACTTGATTACAATTTAACTAAATTACTTGGTTCTTTAATATTAATAACTTAGGCTGGGTTATATACGATTTTGTTACATAGTACTTGATTAGACTACACAATTAAATAACGAAAATTTATTAATTTAACTAAGCTCGCTTGGTTAGAATAAGCAGAACGTGGTTTAACCTAACTTTATCTAAAGCAAATTTCTTGTCACTGGTAGAAATTTCATTTCAGTTTGTGCTGCGAAATGATCTATTTACGAGGTTTAATCGCAATAAATTCGAACGAAAGTATTTTAAAGCGTTTTTAATGTTATATTGCATCCATGGTGAAAGGGATAAGTGAAATTGGCAGACATAAAAAAAAACTAAGCCACGGAGAACTGCAAAGTTTAAAATTGTTTTATGATTCAGAAATTTAGATTACAATTATTTAATGGAAAAATGCTTTGGTAAGTAAAATTTAACTGTAATGTCCTTTAAAAAAAACCTTTAAATTTTGTGGCTATTGGAAATAGTGCACTGTAATATTTTTAAACATTTTATTATTATACAATGCACTGTAATATTTGTGAAATAAATGTTTGTACAATTTCTCAATTTTTGTAAAAAATTATAGTAAATTATTTTAAATAAATCGTTTTACTTATAATTTTTCTCTTAAATTGATTGTGATGTCATATTATAGTTTTCACAGAACAGTCAGTTAGGTCCGATCTTAATTCAACCTCATCATCAAGTCAAAGACGCGGTTTAATGAAATAGAACACATATGTGTTTATGCACATATATTCCGAAATTTAGAGCTAAGAAAACTAGAGAGAGATTAGCTCCGTCTTCATATAACTGTTGACGTAACAATTCCAAGGGTTTGTAAAAGTAAACAGATAGATAAACAAATTATTGATACATTTCTTCCGAAATAGACGTAAGACATATTCGTATTTAGAGATATATATTTATATAAGTATTATATTTCTAGAACATGAATTGGGCGAGGTAAACTACCACAATTGCATTACTGTTACCAAAATAAAAAGCTCATGAATAAATGATTGTTTTTATAAATGAAACTCAATCCCAAGTATCAGAAAAAGCAAGAGATTCTCCCGAAAATTCTGAGCAATCAGCTAATGGCAAGCAAACTCAATACGTACATATACGAATACATATCGTCGCCTGAATACTGTTTTGCCACATATGCAGACATGTAGTCTTGATATGAATGCAGTTAAAGATTATTATTGTGATGGCTTAGAGACAGTCAAAGCGAAGTGATGTTCATTACGTCACAGTTCTTTAATGACAGAACTGCTACATCATTTATATAAAAGTGAGGTTCAAACTAAGAACTAAATAAGCACTAAAATAATTCATAATGATTAAGGCTTGGGGTGAATGTTAGTACATCGCATTATCCTTACCCTCAGCAAATAATATTACATGATTTTAACGATTTTGTATAGATATTCATACTAATTCCAACAGCTAATACAAATGTGAATGCTAGACGTTTTAATTACCTTATATACATTTACTTGCTGTAAACCTTTCTGTCTGTTTCGTTTTTCTTATCGATTTCCTCAATTCATTATTTTCTAGCCTGATTTAAATCTTTCATTTCAAAAGGTTCAGCTAACTCAGTAATATCATATTTTTTTCTGTATTTCTATCTGATTCGCCATCTTTATCATTCTGTTTATTTTTGTCTTCATTTTTTATTTAATTTTGTTGTAGGCTATCATGCTCGGAACGTAACTATAATTGATTTGGATGTCTTCTAATTAATCTACCATCACCTATTTCACACAAATACGACCTATGACCTAAAATTGGAGGACCTGTAATGTTAGCCACTATTAGCTTAACACTCATTTCTTTTTTAATAAATTGCAATAGTGCATCCAAAGAACCAATTAATTTTAATTTATTCCCGCAATAGCCACTTAAATTGATTCTGGTTTCATTTAACTTAATTCGCGAAAAATATTTCTTGTAAATATTAAGAGGCAATACTGAGATACCTGCACCGGAATTTAATTGCATACTTCTTGACGTGTTAAAATTCTTACTACATATTCATATGGTAACTTCTTAAGCCTCGTTTCCACTAATGCAACTTTACTTACTCGACAAGTTTTGAAACAAGTTGGCAACATTCTATCTAAGTTGAAACGCTATATGAAAATTCAGACACATGTTGGCAACTTGTTCGATTTCGTCTGTAAAAACTCGCAGAATTTGTTGTGTGAGTTTTTCATTTCAGTGGAAACGCTCATTTGTGTGGTGGCTAAACTAGTGGAAGACTTGTAAGTTTATGCTAACATGTCGGCACCCAGCAAGTAAACAACATGTTACCGAACAAGTTGGCAGAATTTGTATTAGTGGAAACGAGGCTTTATAAGAACTACTCTTCTCACTACACTGATGAATTTTGTAATTTTGCTTGTTAATCACATTACTATTTTTAACATTGATAGATTATAAATCAAAATCTTCTAAACCGCTTACATTTACTTCCTCCTTATGTATGTAATGTGCAATGCGTAACTGCAGCAATGTGTTTCATTTGCCACAACGCCAACATTCTGCCTTTCTGAAAAAAACGTTTATCTGACTGGTGATTTGTTATACCGCATCTCTGCACGTTATAAATTGGTTAGCTCCTTTTTGTTCATTACTATTACCTCTTGATGAAGACATTTCTCTCCACTTCGGTGAATTCCTAATCGCTTTTGTTTTTGAAGATTTTTAACTGACTGAATTGATTTTCTCCCCAGGCTTTTATTGTTATGTCTTTTCATATTTTAGGGCAATTTTTACTGCTTTGGTTACCGTCAATGACTTGTTTTCTTCACATAACCTCCCGAACACTTTACTTTGAAACTCTGATACAAATTTAGATAAACCAACATGTTCTAAATGAGTACCAATTTGACAATTTGCTGCAAGCCGTTTAATTGCACTTTTCTACCCTGAGAAAATTACAACATTGGTTCTGGACTTGCTTAAACTTGTCCGGAATATTTTCGCTGGGGGTAGCTTTAGCGATATAACTTGATGTTTTTCAGAAATCACGACCCGTATACATTGTTGTCCGTATGCATGCAAGGTACTTCTTGTTGCGGGTATTTTGGCCGTAGAAGCCTTTTTGTAAGATGTACGTACATATGTATGTACATATCGTATTTTAAAGTTGTTTGTGCGCGTTTTGTTTGAAGTGCGTTTATTTGTGTGCAACTATTGTACTGGCAAATTTTTGCTGATACAATTTTCTTTTCTGATTTGGTAGAACCTAATTACGTTTTAATCATGCCAAACTTCTATGGAATTTTTCCATGTACAACAAGTGGAAGTACAGGATTTCCTTAGACAAACAATTAAAATCCTTGAAGAGACTCATGCAGATAGATTAAATCAGATCTTGCATAAAATTAAAATATCTGCCAAAAACAATGATTTAGTTAATTGACAAAATGAAATCATTAGAATCACTACAAAGAACACAGACAAAGAGTGAAAATCTTCCGAAAACTTTCTGCCTTAGGAGTAAGTACGAATGGCAAAACTCACTCGGGTCGTGCATGTGGACAAACTTAGAGCTAATAGCAAAGGAGCACAGTGTGATGAAAAAGCTAAAAGATTATAAAAAATATAAACTAAGGTAATAGAAAATAATTTTCTGTGTTATGTAAGTATCCAAACTTCGTTTTTACATAAAACAGATTAAAAACTTTTGTAGAAAAACTTCAAAAAAATTAATTAAAATCCACTGATCACTTGAAATCAGAAATGGTGACAGATTTTCTCAAGTAAATTTTATTATACAGGATTAGTACAAACAATCAACTACGACTTCATGCAGTTATCAGGAAAAAACAAATGCAAATAGGGAAACTAATAAGAAAACTAGGGAAAGTTCACCACTGACAGATTTTAAGAGCCGTTTGGGAAAAATTCTAAGTTCACCAATTAAGCGGCCTGAACCACCCAGTCAAGTTTAGGAGACGGCGCGGCGTCGAAGCCGTGAGAAATATTCACTCAGAAAATGGATGTAAAAAATCCGTTCCAATACCACGGAAAAAAGTAATGTTCGACAACTGTTGAGTTGGATTCGGAAGAGTCGTTGTAAAATTTAATCGCATTATGTTTAATTCTTCAATTAAAGGAATATATATTTTTCTAAATTCGCTTAATATCTATAATTTGAATTCTTTATCCTAACTAAACTGTACCCTGCCTTCGGAAATTAAATCAGATACCAGCTGATACTGAATTATATGCTTAGAGCCTGCGACTAAATCTACTGCGTCATCGACACCGTCGTATAGCAGGACTTTCTTCGACTGTGCTTTCTTAAATTTTTTCATCTTTTTGAATTCCAACGGTTTCTCAAAATTTAACGTTTCCTTTTTCTAATATAATTTTCTAGACTGTCTTTCCATTCTTCTTTTCTATCTCTTTCTTCCACTAACTTTCTCTTTTTAAACATAAAATGGTGGCATAAACAAGATGTCTCACTTAACGAAGAACGAGTAGACGAAAAACAATACTGACAAGTGTCAATCTAGTTGTGAAGTGGTACAAGTGCAAGAAGTCTTCTAAGTACATATTTTGGTGCGTATAAGTTCATTTTTAAATTATAATACTTTGTTTTATATTCTGTTCTAGTTTTGTAAATGTCTCAAGCTACATAACCCGGGGATTACACGAGTTAGTAGAACTGACACTGACAGCGTTTGCCACTTTAACAGGCTAGTGTAAGCCCCTACTGACTACTCTTTTTCCTGACTAGTCTGCATTGAGAAGCTTTCTGACGAGTCAGTACAGACTACGTAGAGGACATAATTATAAGTTCTCAAACAAATTCAAATAAAATTCACTTCTAATTCATTATATTTATTACGAATAGATGTTAAGAAAATCTTAATAATATATGTAACAAAATTAAAATTAAATTAAATTATTTCAACCGTAAACAAAATTTAAAAAATTAAAATTCCCTTTTTTTCTGTTAAATTAGGGGAGATAATTATAAGTTCACAAAGAATGGGGCACATATTTATTAATAAAATTATAAGGTTAATACTTCGTGTGGCTTCCTTTACATTTAATCACTTCAAATACACGTTTTGGCATGGAATTCACCAAGGTTTGTAATACTGTAACTGGTATTGCGTCCCACGTTCTTATTATTTGCAACCTTAGTTCTCTTGTGTTCGAAAATTGCCTTCCGTTTTCATATACCCTTCACGATATTATTCCCCATAGATTCTCTATGGGGTTCAAGTCAGGACTACAAGCTGGCCATTCTAAAACTGGTATATCCTTTGAGTTAAACCAAGCTTTTGCCTCTCGGGATACATGCATGGCAGCATTGTCTTGTTGAAAGACAAAATCTTGCCCAACAATTGACTCTGCGTGATCAAAAAGCAAGTCTTCGAGGAGTTCAATATACTTTTCTGAATTCATTCTTGTAGATATTGTGGCCAAAGGCAGCTTCCCATGGTAACAGAAGCATCCCCAAACCATAACCGAACCGCCACGAAATTGCGGGAGAGTCGCAATTCCTTATCTCTTCTTAGATCGTGCCAGTAGTGTTGAAATCCTTCCGGTCTGTCTAAATTAAACTTCTTTTCATCACTGAAAACAACCTTTTTCCACTCATCTTTGTAAGACATGTAGGTTTTCGCAAACAGTAATCTTGCACTTTTATGTCGCTCCTTTAATTGTGGTTCAGGTTTCCTTTTTGTCCATATTAAATTATCGCCGCTACTCAGAATTCTTCTTACGTGTCGCACCGTTACAGGCAAGTCTAAATCTGCTTGAACTTGAATACTTTTGTTTATGGCTTTCTGCCGGATTAACCGTTTTTGACGTTCATTTATGTTAGGTTTTCTGCCTGGTCGTCTGATAGTGTTGTATCTGTCTTTTAATTTTATGTAATTATTAATTCCACATACAGATCTATTAAGACGTCTTGCAATTTCCCGGTTGGAGAAACAGCCTTCTTTGTAGGCATCAATTTCTGCGCTTTCCTCCATCGATAATACCACTCCTCGTGGCATTTTTCTATAGAAAACAGTAAATTTAATTTATTTAAAAAAATTAGTTAGTACTTCAAATATTTTCAGTTAACTCCTCCAAATTTCACAAACACAAGTTTGTAATTTACTGAACTTATAAATTTGTCCGCTTGAAATGCATGAAATATACTGACTGAGGATGATTACGTGTCAAATCTCTTTTGGTATGAAAAAATGAAATTCTTTGATGGGGTTATCAGTAAGAGAATAAATTCATGCAATATTGAAATAAAACAGGTATATTAGTTGAAAGATTTAATTTTAATTTTTTTAATTTGTCTTTGTAGGAAGACGATTTAGACATTTTTGCTAGTGGAAGCAATGAAAGCAAAACCAATTTAAGTGAACCTAACCCAAAAAATGCACTAAAAGGTCATTAGGCAAAGATAAATATTTGAGTGCAATAGAAAATGCATTGGAGTTTACATCGCAATCAACAAAGAGAGCAGCTAACCATTGTTGTGGATCGGGGAGTGCACTTTTACTTTTTTGTGTAGGGTGTAAGAAATAAAAAAACGCTCCGCTGTGTTTAACAAAACCTTTCTTCTTTTATTTGCGGCGTATAAGAATAAAAACTCTAGTTATTTATAAATGATTTTCCTTAATAATCTAAGGTTGCCGACATTGGCGTCCGCCGAGTTGAACGTTAAAAGTACACTGATCTTATTTTAGGAAAATAGCTTCATACTCTACGCGAAGCACGGTTCCCACACACTTTTGTAATACGATACTCGAGATCATAAATTTGCTCGACGTTATCGTCTTGGACATTAAAAAAATGCAAACTCAGCGATAAAAATTGAGTTTCAAGTGGTTGACCCGAGTTGGGTCTGAAATTGGAACTTCATGAAATTGTCTACGTTAGATTTTTGAAATGATTTGTGTACAAGAAGAAAAAAAGGAAATGGTTTGTGTTCGTGGGAATCGCGCTTCACTACATTCCTCCCCCCTTAAATAAAACTTATTAGTGCATTGTACTTATATGTTTTTACTTTAATATAAAATTTATTGATTATACGTATATATGTATACAGCAAATGAAAGTAAGCACTACCAAAAAAAAACATTTATTCTCGAAATCCCCTTTCTCGGTTTATATTTTTTCTTTTTAATTTTTTTAGGGGGCTTTCGTCTCGATTAGTTGTAATTTTACATTTTATGATTTTTTTAACAATAATGTATATTATAATAGTAGTTACTATAACGACAACTATGCCTAGGAGAACAGTAAAACTAATGCTAGTTGTTTGGGGGTCGGAATTATCTATACTAAATTCAGCATCTTTATTAACATTTCTTAGCTCATGTAAGTCTACACTAATTTTCTCGAAATCTATATTTTCCATGCTAGGCGGTAAAACAATTTTAGGTAAAATTTTATTGAAACTGACAGTAATATTTGTCAAATCATCTAATATTACGTTATCGAAACGGTATAGCATTGGCTTCGCCGCACTCACTTCGTTTCTGGTTTCCAGATTTATTTGACTTGTTGAAGCTTTACAACCAGAGGCAAGCTCTAAGATTCCACTCTGAAGGAGTTGAATCAGGTATGTCGTATCGTTACAAGTTATTCTCAAATTGATTTGCTCAGGTAAGACGTACAACCAAGTATTTACCTTCGATAACGCCTGCCAAATTTCTTGTGTGACTTTAAAAATGCGTATTTCACAATTCGATGCATTTTGGTAACCTAACCTTACTTGCATAATACAATTATTCCTATTTTCATTGAATGTTAGATAATTTTGATTACATATGTAGGAATTTGAATTTATCTCTAGACATTTATCGAATTCACTTTGTTTCAAGAAAATATATTGTCTAAGTTTTTCATTTATGGCTACATATTTCGAGCCAGGTCTGATGAAGTAATAGAAGTCATCTGTATACTTAACAGGGATACTGGTTAACTTGTAAAATTTAAACACATCGCTTATAAGTGGGATTTCTATTTGAAGTAGGAGATAGTTTTGTGCATAAAGAGGCTCAACCACTGATAACTTATTTATTATTGGTAAGTTTTCCACGGTTGGTTTAAGGGGGAACCTCAATTCGTGGGGTAGTTCTATTTGTACTTCTCTTATAGCATTTAAAAATAAGGGGGTGTTCGATAAGTGCTTGTCTAATTTGCCCAATCTAGATTCGTGCACTATTTCCGTTAGTTCGCTTTGCTTTCGAAGAAACTCTTCCATTGAGAGTGTAATCAGGTTTGATAGTTCATCGAAGAGATGTAGGTTTTTTTCGATTTCAGTGCGATTATTTAAATTGTCGTTTAAGGTTTGCAATATCACTTGAACTTCTTGGAATCGTTTATTAACCATCTGATCTCCACCACTTTCACTATAACAGAGGTTTGAGTTGAGATGGAATGCTGTAGGTGTTTTTCATTGGCCTTGAGTTTGTCGATTGTAGCCTCGATTCTTTCGGCGTCTTCGTCGTCCATAGTTCCGAATAAAAACTTAGATATTCTGCCTCTTTTCTCTCTTAATGAACGGGGCCGATTGAACAATTGTCTTAGAATATTATTATTTTCGACAATCTCAGTTAACGTTAAATTCACCATTCTCGTTGTAATTTTACAGGGATCAAGTAGGAGAAGACCCTTCAGTTTGTCACAAAAGGAAGAGAGCGTGGCATACCTTTGTTGAAGTGCTTGCTCCTCCTTTTCGTACTTGGTGAAATCGTAGTGAACAATTAGTTTCCAATATGACGTAGTCTTGCTCAGAGTCCCCAATTCTTCGAAATAAATACCACTCGTATTAGTAATGGGTGCGTTGACGTGGTGCTTCTCGGTTAATATGGTCGTAGCTTTGAGTACCAGAATTAAAAGAATCCTGCAAGGAATAGATTAATTTGAGAAAAAGGGAAATTTAAGATGAAGTAGAAATATACGGTTTAAGCAAGTTATTATGAATCAGCTTCGCTTTTCTCCCTATTTGGATCAGAGAAGTTTCAGGAGAACGGATTTCTATTATTTCATAAGGACCTTCGTAGACCATGGTCAATTTTTTATTCTTTCTAACTTTACTCTCGAGTAAAACTCTATCCCCGACATGAAACAGAACCTCTTTAGAACAACGATCGTAATAGATTTTGGATTGTTCTTTCGCTTTAATCTGATTATCGCGAGCTATTCGATAACCGTTCTGAAGTCTTGCTTTCAGTTCTATTACGTAGTCATCGTAATTATACACAGGCTCCACGGCCCTAGTGACAGAGGATGGAATCTCCGGTTTCACCCCGAATAAGATTTCGTACGGTGAATAGTCTGTAGCAGTATGCGGAGTTGTGTTGTAACAAAAAATTGCATAATCTATCCAGGTGTCCCAGTTATTTGGATCCTTGGTTGCGTAACTCCTTAAATAATCCCCCAGGGTTCTGTGGCATCTTTCGAGTGATCCGTTGGATTGTGGGTGATACGGGGTCGTTTGTATCTTGCGTATTTTCAAGAGTTTACAAATTCTCTTAAATAAATCACTTAGGAAGTTGGATCCTTGGTCTGTTAATAGTGACTGTGGGGTGCCGAATAGACAGATTATTTTGCGAACATAGTTTTCCGCCACGGTACTAGCTTCTTGATTAGGAATAGGCGTTGCCTGTATGAATTTGGTCAGATCGTCCTGGAATGTGAGGATATATTTGTTTCCGCTTTCTGAGACGGGTAATGGCCCGACTATATCCAAAGACACGCGCTCAAAGGGCTTCGTGGAGGTTGTAGTGACCTTCATAGGGATTTTGGTTTTACGTGAGATCTTGCTTTTTTGGCACGTTTCACATGAGGATATGTACCTTTTGATATCCTTGTACATACTTTTCCATACGAATTTGGGTCTGATTCGCTTAAAGGTGCGAGTTACACCTTGATGGCCACCAGTAGGGCTTTTATGATAGTCGTGAAGTACGCGTAGAATCTCTTTTCGATCAACGATCGCTAAGGGCTTTTGATCTGAGTCTAACTTGTTAGTTTGAAGCATGTTAGAATTCCTATTTGGATTTAGAGTATGTGCTGGGTTAGGACTTAGAGTTACGTCGTATTGCTAGCATCAGTGGTAATGAAAAATCGTTTCTCGAAGTTAGGGTACTGCAGGATGGGCGATTGTATAATTGTTTCTTTTAGTTGATTAAAAGACTCATCGCAATGAGCGTCCCAATTAAAGGGTATGTCTTTCTTCAGCAACTTGTTTAGAGGGTTGGCGATCTTGGAGAACTGCGGGATGAATTTTCTGTAGTATCCCACGAGTCCTAAGTAGGATTTAAGTTGTTTGACATTCTTTGGGGGTAAAATAGACTTTATGGCTACAATTTTACAAGGATCTGGCTTTATTCCCTTCTCCGTAGTAACATGAACCAAGTAGGTTACTTCTCTACCGAGGAATCTACATTTATTGGGCTGAAGCTTGAGGTTGTGTCTCTTAAGGCATTCAAAAACTTCCCTTAGTTTGTGATTATGGTCTTGCAGGTCTCTTCCATACACTACCACATCGTCAAGGTACACAAAACAGCGTATGCCCTGTAAGCCAGTAAGCACATTATTCATAAGGCGTTGGAAAGTTGGAGGTGCATTTCGCAAACCAAAAGGCATTCGATTAAATTCAAAATGTCCGTAGGGGGTGCTGAATGCCGTCTTGAACTTATCGCCTTCAGCGACTTGGATTTGGTGATATCCGTTCGCTAGATCCAAGGTAGTGAAATATTTAGAATCCCCTAGTTGATTGAGGATATCTTCAATGTTGGGTAGCGGATGTGCATCTGCTAACGTTAGCTCGTTCAGCCTTCGGAAATCCACTACTACTCTCCATTTTTTATTGCCTTGGGCATCAGGCTTTTTGGGCACCACTAATAACGGAGCATTCCAGGGACTGGAACTATGTCGGACTATGCCTTCATCCAGCATTTGATCAACTTGGTTTTTGATTTCGGTTTTATGTATTTCTGGTAACCGGTATGGGCGTATATTTACTGGGGATTGGTTTGGGGCGATCGGAATATGAAGTGAGATTGTTGGAGTGAAGGTTAACTTGTCGCCTTCAAGGTGAAAAATGTCGTTGAATTCTCTACAAATATCAATAATAGAAGCGTTTTCTTCGGAATTAAGATGATTCAAATCCAGTAGAGAGGTAAGGTTCGCCAATCGCTGCTCTATTCTGTCTTCATTCCTAACACTGTGGAGGTTATATATTGTATAATTTTGAAGCTGTTCATGCTTCAGCTGTATTTGATTTGTAACCTCAATTTCCTCCTGAGATGCGTTTAAGATAGGGACTGCAATGTAACCATCTTCGGGTTTAACTACACATCCGGCTATGTAAACTTGGGGTGCTATTTCCGTTGGTAGGCAAATAATTTCCTCAGTCCCGAACATGGGACCCAGTTTTAGAACTTTCTCAGCTCTGGCAGGAATTTTGATACTCTTTGTTGAGTATTTAAATGGTAGCTCGATATCTCCAGCTTTGGTGTGAACGGTTAGCGTTTGTGTCTTATAACTGAGTATGGAGTTGGTCTTGGCGAAAAAATCTTCACCTATAATTCCATCACAATTGATAGGGAAGTCAGATGGGACTATATGGAAGGGATGCATCAATGTAGTTGCTCGTGACAACTTAATATTTAAATAGCAAATACCCTTAGTGTATATGGGTTGCATGGAGATGCCTTTAACTGGTGTGGACCAATCTGTGTATACTTCAACCTCGCCCTTGAGAGCGCCGATCTTGATCAGACTTATTGAAGCGCCGGTGTCAAGTAAAATACTATTCTGGTCGGAAGCAGTTTCGACAATATTTAGGATAATTTCACTTTGAAAAGTTTTGTTACTACCAAGATTTAGGATTGGAGAAAATTGTTCAGAAGGTTTACGTGAAAAAGGATTCGCTTTTTGATGATTAATATTGTTGGTTGTAACTCGAAATTTTGTTACATTTCCTTTGTGGGAATCATGGCTTTGGCACATTAATGTAGATTTTGAACCCGGACCATTGTGCCGCTGGTACCAGGCGTTGCAGCGTTTCCCGGATAAGGTTGTTGTGAGTTTTCATTGGCATAACGGGACGATCTATCATTTGATCTAACTCTATCTGGGGGTATGTCATTAGGCGTCGAACTTACTCTGTGGGCATTATTATACTGGCGTTTCCGACACTCGTTAATTAAGTGTCCGGTCTTTTTACAGTACCGGCATATTTGTACGTTTTGAATAGCGTTAATCCGCTGGCTGTTATTGAATTGGGGGAGGCCTGGAGAGTGTGTTTTATTCTGAAAAATGGGTTTAGGCCTATTTTGCAGCTTCCTGCACTCGTTAGTGTTATGGCCTGAAATTCTACAATAGTTGCACCTCTTTACTTCCCAATTCTTGAAATCGCTTTGTGATATGTGTTCCTCCTCTACTGCATAATCCACGGCGGTCGATAAGGAATCGTGTTTTGTGGACTTGATAATCAGTTTTAAGGGAGGCTGCGGCCTGCATCTTCTTCACCTTGGGTACTGGATATATTAAGTTCGTCCAGTAGTTTTTCGATTCCTTCTCCATAATGTGACACAGACTCTTGCGTTCCTTGTTTAATGGAAAAGAGCTCAGCTTGGACCACTTGTGTAGATCGAAATTTCGAAAACTGCTTATTTATGGCAGTCTCAAGTTCGGGCCAAGTTTGATAATCGTTATACCGTAGAAGGACGTTGTAAGCCCTTCCGATCAGTTTTGATTTAATCAGATCCAGAAATTCGACTTTATCGGAATCTTCAGTTGCTTTCGAGTATTGTATTTTTGCAATTTGCAGAAATCTTGAAAGAGTCTCGTTACTACCGTCAAATTCCGGTATTAATTTGATTGCATGGGATATATTGAGGGAAGTCATTTTTTTACTATTGTTCTGTTCTTCGTCAGCAGAACTATATTGATCAGAATCAGAGAATGACTCGCCACTTTCTTCCTTTATGGGGTTAGGCACTTTGTCGCAATCACGCTTTACCTTTTTTCCACCTCTTAGAGAAATATTCAGGTTTAAAGACATGTACTATTACTACTATAATTGGATGCTTCAGATATAACAAAACTAATGTTTGCGCACAAGAATTCTATAAGACGGAGTCAGGTTGTTTCATATTTCGCACGTGCATATTTGTCTTTGTTTAATAGAACAGTCACAAATTTGGAACAATTTCAGATATTTTACTGTTTGAGTTGAATTTATTGCCAGGGCAGAAAAGAAAGCAACTGAAATCTTCGGTATTGTACAGGAAATCCACTCCTCTAGCATCCGCTTCAGGAAAGTGGTTTCATAAAATAGGTAATTACACTGACTAAACATTACTTATTGTAGGTACTCTTCGTAACTGATATTTGAAACTTTGGCAATATCCCTCTCAGCGTGAGAGAACTACACGGCTTATTTGCGATGTGCGACGTATCTTGATAGGATACTACATGTATGGAACTAATGTCCGAAAATAGAAATTAGATTGAAATTCACTGGGGAAGGATGACTTCTACCACTTTCATTTAACACTTTTGAACCAAAATTATAATATTTTCCTCCACTTCACTTCACTTTAGAATGAATGAGGTAAGACTCACATGCATAGCATACATTAGTAGGTACTGTAAATCTACAAATTTTATTTAAATTGTGACATAAAAAAAAATCCCTTTTGCAATTAAACTTGCAATAATGTTCCTGGACAATATTCCTGGACTTATGTACCTATATATTTAATTTTTGTAGTAACACCATAATAATAGGAATAGCACTAAAGTTATTAAATACCATAAGCATAGAAATATAATCAAAGTTGAATCAACTACCAAAAAAAATACAGAAATAACACTAAAATTGAATTAAATAATTTCAAATCAATCTCTCAGTATAGAGGAAGAGAAAGAAAAAAAACTTCAGCCTTACTG
This sequence comes from Dioctria rufipes, assembly GCA_963924295.1. Classification (NCBI taxonomy): domain Eukaryota; kingdom Metazoa; phylum Arthropoda; class Insecta; order Diptera; family Asilidae; genus Dioctria; species Dioctria rufipes. The sequence goes on along the minus strand of OZ002740.1, from coordinate 69,514,328 downwards.
ATTTGTCCACATCCTGGAATTTTCAAGTAGACTTCTTCCCTTAATTCTGGAGCAGTTGGTTTTGGCTGGATTTTTCTATATTATGGATCCAGTGTTGAGCAACCCAAATTATCAATTTCGTCTTCCTTTTTTTTTTCTTTGTCTCCGTTAGTAGGCACGCATATGTAAGAATGCTTAATTGGACCTTGATTAATTAGATAAAAAAAACATTAAAATCACGGCTTTACACTGCGCTCGGATTGCATTTGATCTGATTTATTATTTATGAAATTAATATCGCGGCTTTACACTGCGCACGGATTGAATTTGATCAATTAGATCTTGCTTAATTATTTATCGAATTAAGATCGCGGCCTTACACTGCGAGTGGATTGCACCGCTGCCACCAAAAATAACCCGACTGTTGTGGATCGGGGAGTGCACTTTTACTTTTTTGTGTAGGGTGTAAGAAATAAAAAAACGCTCCGCTGTGTTTAACAAAACCTTTCTTCTTTTATTTGCGGCGTATAAGAATAAAAACTCTAATTATTTATAAATGATTTTCCTTAATAATCTAAGGTTACCGATATTGGCGTCCGCCGAGTTGAACGTTAAAAGTACACTGATCTTATTTTAGGAAAATAGCTTCATACTCTACGCGAAGCACGGTTCCCACACACTTTTGTAATACGATACTCGAGATCATAAATTTGCTCGACGTTATCGTCTTGGACATTAAAAAAATGCAAACTCAGCGATAAAAATTAAGTTTCAAGTGGTTGACCCGAGTTGGGTCTGAAATTGGAACTTCATGAAATTGTCTACGTTAGATTTTTGAAATGATTTGTGTACAAGAAGAAAAAAAGGAAATGGTTTGTGTTCGTGGGAATCGCGCTTCACTACACCATTAAATTGACAATTGTCAATTTGTCAATATTTGCATACAGCGAAACTTAATGAATAGGTGATTGGAATTCATTTTAGCAATAAAAAGGATAAAAATCATTCCGAAACAACGCATCTTTAGGCCAATATCAACCTCGACTGTCCTATCGGCATTATCAACGCCGATTTCATACCACACCAGCGGAGTTACCCATATTGTATTTGTTGCTTTGTAATCATTTAATTTCAGATCCCAAGATGCTGCTACGGACCATTATGCACAGTATTTTTAGTAACGAATAATAATATTATGAGAAAAAGCTTATTTTTTATTAAACTTTTATATATTTTTCTTTATACCAAAGATTAACGAATAAGCGCACGCAATGTTCAAAATTAATTTTATCAGAAATAAAACTTTATTTTGATTTACATTTTTCTTTATTTATTTTTTTTATAACCTTAAGGAAATTCGGTTGCAAACACTCACATATAGCTTTAAAAGCTGTCGGCACAAATACACTAATTGTTGATAGAGAAATCCGGGCAAGGTACACTAAGGGGTTTAAAACTGCCACCAGTAGCGAAGAATTTTAATGTACTTTTGATGTTATTGCTTTTCGCATTTGCAGTATCTTCTCTTCTGATTATAGGATGCACATAAAAACGTAAGAGAATCATTTAATGTACCGAATATAGCATTTGGGTATTTACCATTTTATGTAATTCACAAAATTTTGCGTAAGAGCCTTAGATAAATTGTATGATTTCTGTTGTCATCATACATCAACTCTGCCAACAAATTCGTCTGTATGTCGAACATTAGTATATTGGAAAGAAAAAGATTTGTCCACTATGTTCGTTTTCGCTGCAGTCTTCTCTGGCCCTTTTAATATCTTCTAAAATTGTAAAAAGCAGTAGGCCCACCACTGCGATATGCCGATATCTGCATGTTTGACGACATTTTTAAAATGAAATGACTGAAGTTGATCGCAAAACGTTTGTTGTCAGTAAAATTGACAGATGAATTCAGTACTGTCGGTCAGCACCACTGACTCGTGTAATCGTTGCATAACATAATGTACCTAAGTATATAAATCTATTTTATCTAATTACATTCGTTAATTCTAACCTCTAATGTGCATGTAAATAAACCTACTACCCTACGTATTATATGTGAATCCCAACCTTACTTCCATATAAATATTGTAATATACCTTAATTAATGAATACATTTTCTATATTTGATTTAACTGCTTCCAAGAGGTACGATGATGTTCATCTGAGAATTCGATGTAGAGATGTTCGTATGTAGAGATGTTCGTATTGTGTTTTAATTTTTCTTTAAGGTGAGATTGCCGTCTTGAGGTAAGAAACCCTTTGAATACCTCACACGTACTATTAATAAGTAATATGCTTATCACTTTTGGAAGATTGCACGCTATAAGTCCTGCTGTTTAGCCAATCAAATGTTTTTATTGGGTGTGATATGTACATCGATAATGAAAATGTAAAAAAAAATATTTCTACAAAAATCTTAATTAATTTTCAAAAAGAACCAAAACTATTGAAGAAATAAATATGCCAACCCATTTGAGAACTGTGCAAGAGAAATGTTTTTGTTTTATGATAAAATAAAACAATTATAAACAATTATAATTTTAATTTAATTTCTGCACTGCTGGCAGTCGACGTTAAACGAAAGCTAGAATAGGCATATTTTTTAGGTTTCTTGAGAAATTTAGCTCGTTGTATAAAAATGGAGTACCAAAAGGATGCTGTAGACATACATAACTATTTGAACGTACTCAGGCTCTAGTGTATTGATTAACTTATTCTCTGCGATAAAATATGGAGACGTTAATTTTACATTGTCTGTACAATTAGCTAAATTTTTTCTTTAAGTGTGATTATTTTCAGATTCCAAATTATTTAACATAAATTTATGTAGGTATAAATAAAATTTACTTAAATTTAAAACAAAATAACTTTTTTCATAAAATGTGCCACCTTATACGGGTACCTTCTTTAAAACAAATGAGGTATTTTCTGTTGAAAATTGTGACCACCAATATTGCTACCACTACCAGAAATGGAATCCGATAATTGGTAAATTGGTAAATACTCACTGCCTTTATGTCACTACATATACGTCGTGGGTAGAGGTACTATAATTGCATATTTTCGCCAACGCCAATCAAAGTAAAAGAAAACATCGTTAAAAGCGAATTTATGTTTCTGGGGAAAAAATGCGCTGCTAATTATATAATTAATTCGTGGTGGCCTATGACCTTTTTAGGATTAGCTTCCGTTAATTACTTCATCTGGTGGAATATTTAACAATGGCTGATGTCGTCGTCGTCAGGTTAGATGGTTGTTGTTGCAAACACCAAATTTGTGAGCACAATTGTATGTACATATATCCATAGATCGCCGCCTTATATCACTTAGCGAAGCGCAAATTAGTTAAATTTAGTTACGCCTCACTAATTTCGCTGTTGGAATAAGAAAGTTGATGGCTACTAAATCTAGCATTATTTGGGAAGTGAGACCTTTTAACTGCTACTAATTTGTGGGGATTTTGCTAAGTGTATAGGAAATTTTTCGAAAATTTACGTGCTATGAGGTACCTTGTGAAATAGTAAATTTTTTTTTTTTTTGTGGATAATTTTATTTTCTATTTAATTTGTCAAAGTAACTGCACACATATGTACTATGTGCATAAATGTTTAATGTGGATTTCATGAACAACCAAAGTGGGATGTGGTAATTAATACATTTATCGTTTTTCACATGCCGCTGGTAATGGAATGGTTGGTTGCATGTTTAGTGCATTTGAATTCTACCGGCACCCACCTTTGCTGGGATGGTTTTATTTGCATACATATGAGTGATACGGTGATAGTTAACTTTGTGGATCAGAGCATTAAAAAAATAATAATAATAAACAAAGTGGCCATTTGAAAGCCATTGGGATGGTCTGACATGCAAATGATATTTCACCCTGTGTTTTGGTGCCCACCTAAAATTGTTTGAAAACATAGTTAGAACAGAGATGAATATTTCAGTTTGTCCCTTGTAACAAAAAAAGCTTTAACGAATTGAATCATTTGTAACCATATATATAGGAAGGTTATCGCCGAAGTCTTGTCAATTGATTTCAATGTACCAGATCAGTAGAATTTTGGAAGAAAAGTTGGTAGAACTTATCTGAAGTAAAGTTGCTGTAGCTTGTGTCCTTATCATAAACTACAACTTATCGGACATAATCTCACCATACTTTGGAAGATATACTTGGGTATATTCGTCCGCTAAAACACAGCCGTTTTTCCAGACGAATATTGCATGTTTGTATAATTCTTAGCATTGTCTTAGCTATGTATGATTGTTACGTTTGTCTCGCTAATAGACGTTCCAATGATCCACTGTCAGAGATTAACGTGTTTGATGTAACTTAGTTTAATATCACAAACAAAAGATAAGTATATCTAGTTTTTCTAGATTTTTTCCTTTTATTTAGCATATGCCTGTTAAGTGTTAATAGAGCCATATAATTAAATCTCTTTGTATTTGTATGAATATGGATAAGATAAGGAAGGCATTAGAAATGGAGTACTCGCGAAGAAAGATCAATAGAGGATAAAATAAAAATGGCTCTCCTGAATTACGTAAAAATATATTAGAAGTAAAAACTGCTGCTGATAAGTATGGTAATGAAAATTATTCAGGATAGGTAATATTAAAGTATCTGAAACCTATATATATATATATATATATATATTAAAGTATCTGAAACCTACCACACAAACGTTGATAAAGTAATAGCGGTGGAAGAAACAAAAATGTTTTATGAATGGTATACAAAGCTTGCAAAGTATTGGTTCTCTCTTAAAAATTGCTATATTCCTAATAAATTTTATATAAAGTGACCAGAGAGAAATATCCTTTAAATATGATCGTCCAAGAAGAATTTGTTTAAATACATTTTTTATAGAAATCATTCGCTTACTCTCAGAGATGCAGAAAGGTTAGGGAAAGCGAAAGTTATATTAACAGAAAAGTACTTGCAGAAATGCTTTAGTGATCCAAGGAAATACATATATATACAGAAGATTAATTATGAAGATATACTTCTCGATACAACGCGCGGCGAACTATGTTCCTAAAACAGGTAAAGTCATTGCATAGAAATAAGTATTAGATTCAATTACTTCTAGTGAAAGACAAAATAACAGTTTTGTACACAATTTATGCAAAAGGAAAAATTTTATAGCTGTTCGTTATTTTTTCTGAATATATGACCATATAAAGACATTGTTAATAGTGTGCTACGGAGTTGGATTCTGTGCAAGACGGATTCTGGTTTCTCGATTTAGTCCCCAAATAAATTTCTGCCTTCCAAACCTTAGGAAATGGCTCGCTGGAAGAAGGCATGGCTTAAAATAATTACGATTTTGCTGGAATTGACAATTGGGGACTACACTTCGTAAAACAAATCTGTTTTCATCAATTTTGTGTTTTCTTACTCAGGCAGACAACTTTTCGAACAAGCTTCTTGTATGTCATATTACATGCATTTTTAAGAGCAAGCATTAGAAACTGATACTTAACATTTTATTATGAACTACTCAAATGCGGTAGGTATTACGATTAAGCGTAGGTACTTACTACAAGAGGTGGGCTTACCTTTGATTTCTAACAAAGCAATAATATTGCTAAGAGTTTGTTCTCATAATTCCTTTCGAGAAGAATGTGATTTCGTCTATCGAATCCATTTTCCTTACATGCAAAAATAATACTTGCAGAAGGATCAAATCCTCAAGAATAATTCGCGTGCGTTCTATAACTATCTACGAAGTGGAGAGCTTTATTCCGTGAAACCATTTAAACTGAATAAACGCGCGATTGCTCACTTCAAATTATTATTATGGGCTATAGTCTATATCAATATTGATGAAGGTATATACATTAATCTGAAGACTACTCTACCTACAACTAACCTTACATCATTCTCATTTTACAGAAAGGTTTACGCAGTGTGCAAGGTGACGAGGGACGACTTAGTGGTAATTCCAATATAAGCTGATATTATTCTCCAGCAATCAACCCCGAAATTAATGTTCATTCACATCGAAAATGTGAACGGAATGTGGCGTTTAGTCTACGTCTCAGTTCATGTGTGATCCAGAAAATTACATTTAGAAGAAACCCTCAGCTGCAGGACGAAAAGGTAAATAACAGGGGAAGGAACAGGGTCGTGGTAATACGATTATACAGGCTATGAGCTCTTTTATGAATAGAAGTTGGTAGTGGGTTACTGAAGCACTGATACAAGGAGTTTCTGAGGATATTTATCCAAAAGGCAACCTCTAAAATGTTAACACAAGTCCTTTCCCTGGTATCATACAGACAATATATATATGTAGTGGATTAGCTACCATGGAAATATACTCTCATAGAAACTGTATTTCAATACCTATGAACGTTTTGAGAATAAGCACAAAGTGAAATGCTTAAGAGAAAACGTATTCAATAAAGAAATATTTTTGCTGTCTATGGAGCTTCCAGCATTAAATCAGGATTTCAGGTAATTTGGATTAAACACCGACGTTGTCGTTGGTGTTGCAGTAGTCAGTAGAGTATAGTTGTTGTTGCCATCATGACCATCATCATCACCGTTACAGAAATAATAACGAAGAGTTGTTGAAAATATCCCAGAATCCCTTATAGAACTGTCGTTTTTGTGTGTTATGATTTAAGGCTAAAAATATCGAAAATTATTGTTGCATTATCCATATATAATTGAATATTCATTTTAAGGCTTAAATTCAGTATTATAATAGTAATTTGGGGTGAAGATTGGTCCAAGAATGGTACTGAGGAGCACCACAAATAAGTGAAAGAGAATTCGAAAATTCTTCATGATTTTCGACAATCCCCTACGATCTGTCACATAAACACTTTGATAATGACACAGTAACGCAGTGTGATACATCTTAATTGCCTCAATAACTTCATAAGAAGCTTATTGTAATAACAATATCAAACACTATAAACAATAAAAATTATAAATTTGATTTTAGCAACAACCCTGCAATATTACTATATCTCAGCAAATGTGCGAACTCTACGCAAGTTTCCATACAAGATTGTGTATGGTGCATTAAACCTCGGTGAACTAAACTAAATGTTAGTAGCATATACCCGAATTTCGAGTCAGATTTACCCAGCACCTCCTCCACCTTTAAATGCGTTTATCAATTGAAAACAATTTCCGCTATAAACTCTGTTAAAAATTAATTTTCACATCTGGGCCGGGCTGCTCGTATTGCCTTAGTTTCAATGGATATTGTCCAAAAGAGAGCCATCAAGGTCATTGTCTATTTGGCAATAACTTTTTATAAAGACCCTCTTGAGCACCATCGCAATGTTTTCCGCTCCTTTATCGCTACATGCATGGTAAATGCTCCAATGAACTATCTAGTCTGATCATTTGTAGAATAATTCCTCACGCAATACACGTGCTGCAAGCTGTGCACATTCTTTCACCATTCAATATACTTTTGACCGTACAGTAAAATTCCGTGATGCTTTTTTATTCCGAAAGGTGCGAATATGGAATAGTGTACCATCTCCTGTTTTTTCTCGTACAATCTGCGAAGATTCGAAAGTGACATACAACAACCCTTTCGCCACTTTCCTCACACTCACTAATCCTTTCTCTATCTCCTTCCTACCATGCTGTGCTTCTGCAATCTCTGAAATATTTTGTGGCTCTTAATCGGCCAAAGTTAGACTCAGAGGCAATAAAGAGTTTTGCTATGAAACAAATTCATAGCGAATTTGTCAATATGAAATTGACCAAGTTTGCTGCTAAATCCACAGCTCGAGAATTGAGTGAGAAAACTATTTTTACATCGAAAAATCTTTAAAAAAAAAGCTTATTGGGCGTAATCCGACCCACTTTGCGTGGAAGCGCGGACATCACTCAAAATAGTTTTAAATTAAATAGATTTTACTAACTTTTAATGGTAATTACTAATCTGATTGAAAATTGGTGAGAAAAAAAAGTTACTGCTTATTTAAAAAATATTTAATCTGAGTAATATTTTAGCTGCTATAAAACTATTTAGATACGATATTCGTTTTTACGGACGTTAAGTACACACTTTAATACTAGCTCTCTCTTTCGCACATTAGTACGGTTCTGGAACTGGTTCTGACGCGTTGCGCCCCCACCTCAATCAGCCCCCTGTGCAATCCGTCGTCAGCGTCGTTGTGATCTGTGCGTTATCGTGTTTTCCAAGTTTCTTCGTCTACTATTCGACTCGTGCGTGTTTCCTGGACTAGTTACTTGCTTTTGGATTGCGTTTTGTCAGGGACCGAAAATAACTGGTATTTTGAAAATTTTAAACAAAAAAAGCTGGGATAAATTATGATCGTGGAATTTAGTGGAATATACCAAAAGATGTATCTGGAAACCCGTTTCGATTCCTGTAAACTTAATTTATAAAAAAACTAAGCTGGAAAGGCTTATTATTTTTTTCTGGCAAAAATAAAAAGCCAAGCTTCAAACTATTATGGCTCAGAAATAAAAAGAAAATTGAGTTTTTTTCGTAAAAAGTCATAACTGATTCGGTCCCTTGTTTTTGTTGATATGCATGGACTAAATTGTTGTGTCTCATGTCCACGATCTGTGTTACGTAGCCGAAAACATAACTTGACTCCAGTGTTTCTGGAGTGATACCGGAAACATGTAGAATTATTGTTACGAGAGAAAATACCATGAGGTAAGCGTTTTCTTATTTACCTATAGTTTGTATCTTTAAAGCCTTGTACTGGTTTTTAAATAATTAAATGTTAATCAAATGCAATAATGAACAAAATTTATTGCCGCTGTGAATAGATTTAATGGATTATAGCTGGCTCTGTGATTATTCTTGGTTTGGTGGGTTATTTTAGGGGGTTTCAACAAGATGATGCGATGTACCCTGACTTAGAATGGAACTTAGATCTAAGTCCCCAGAGGTGAAATATGAAGAAAGATGAAATAGTTCAATTCAACAGGTGGACTTATCACCTGGTGACATCGGTTGCGTCCCCATTTAATTATTTTATGTATTGTGCCAACGAATATTGCTTGCAACTAATAATAGTTATTGTAAATCTTTTTGACTTGTGAATAAGAAACCACATGTAAACAGTATGTTTGTTTTTTCCCTTTCGATGGCGCAAGATCCATATCCGTGTTGTGGGTTCTCAGGACTTACACGATATGCCACTTCAGGTTATACGGGATCATCCACCTCAGCCGAAGCCCATACCAAATTCTCCCCAGCAGCCTGCACAAGAAGAGGCGAATCAAGAAATAGACCAAGGGCATCATGGTTTTATTATCCTTCCTGGATATAGACGTGCATCAAATACAGCAAGACACTGCGTATATTTCAAACATGGCTTCACATTGTGGGCCAACCTTTGCTAAGTTCCATCTTTTGCATAATAGGAACTTACATATGCCAGAACTTGCTCGTTTTTGCCATCATCATTTAATGAGAAACGATTGGAACGATATTGTTAATAACTTAACAACACATGGAAACTTAGGCAATGTTCAATTTCTTGATATTATCAATTTCTACAAATGGAGAGTAGAACGGAGGTCTGATATGGACTTTGAAAATATAGAAGAAATTGAAGATAACGAACTACATTTTTGGACAGGCGTATCTAAAAATCACTTTGCGACCCGTCTGATCGCCTTGCTCCCATTTTAGGAATTTTTTTTGACAACCATAAGAACAGGGCAACCTTATGAGCGTCTAACGACACAATTTAAAATGTCCAGAAGAACATTGGAAATAAAGTTAAAAAAAAAAAACCAGAAAATGGTTATCTGATGATTTTGTATCACGTCACCTAGGATTGGACCATATAACTCATGAAGAAGTGGTGGAAAAAAGTCTGAGTATCCCTAATCATATATTCCGTGGCAATCGGAACGAATGGGTTGCTATTTTTGTAATGGATGGAGCATCTATTTATTTACAAAAAAGTTCCAATTTTCTTTTTCAAAGAAGATCGGCATACTCTGCCTAAGTACAGACATAATAGCGGCATACTCTGCCATTTAGATTAAAGCAACATACTCTGCCTCTAATATTAAAATATCGTCATACTCTTCTACATAATTTCGGGGGTCAAAAATAGACGCATTTCTTGTCTCAGAAACTGGGCCGAATCTAAATATCAGTTCAAACTATATCTCGGTTAGTGGATAGCGGGGGGGGGGCTAGCATGGCCATCTATGTGACAGAGACAGTGATATCAAAATTAATTTGTGTATCAGGCCCAGAGGATGTACTCGTGTACGTTTGCGTTTATATCACGGCGGACTATTCCAAATGCATCTTAGTTGTTGCAGTTTACTGCCCTCCCACCACCTTTGACGTCGAAATGGCTACACGTTTACAAAATTCCCTAACTGCAATTATATCGGGATGCAACCACGTCGTGCTTGGAGGTGATTTTAATGTCAACATGCTGTGTGATGATCGTTCCACTTGTGACCTGAAATACATCATTCCAACATTAGACTTAAAAGTCACTAATTCACTTCCAACGTACTTTAATACCCAACACCCATCACAGCTTGATCTGTTCTTACTGTCAAATTCTGACTATTTCTTACTCACTATATCTTGTTCAAGACATATGACATTCCTGTTGATTCGAATGCATCTAACTCTTCTTTTACCTATAGTGATTTAAACCACAAATCCCTTGATAGACTTTTTAATGAGTGCTCAACGATATCGTGGGAGGCTATTTACAACGATTTATGTACGGATGATAAGGTGGAGAGCCGAATTGGTTCTCAACAGTACCTTTATAATAAATATGTCCCAATTCGAACACGTACCTTGCATTCCTATTTGATAAATATTCATCTTTCATAAAATTGAATCGTATTGCATCAGATTTGTGAGCAAATCCAAATGTAACAAAAGGGCTAACAACGGAGCTACTGCACTCAAAATATGTATTGATAAGAGTAGCGCAAATCACTACCTACGGTAACGAAATTAAACAACTAAAAGCAGGGTTATCGCTATCCCTCAATCCATTTGTAGATAATCATAACTTATTGCGGGTAGGAGGACGCTTACAGAATGCCAATATCTAATTTAATCAACAACACCCGATCATTTTGCCAAAGGAAAGTAAGTTAACAGATTTAATCATAAACCCTATCCATCTAAAAACTTTAAATGGTGGTGTACAACTTATTCTAAATACTCTAAGGAACCTATATTGTGTTTCACAAGGACGACGAAGAGTGGAAAACATTTTACACAAATCTAGTCCCTTCTTTAAGTAATCCCGAACGAAGAATCAAATAATGGGAAATCTATCAATCCAAAGTGTAAACAGTGCAAGATCCTTCCAACAAACAGGGGTTGATTATGCCGGTCCTATCAGGCTGAAAACGTCGAAGCATTAGAACAATCGAACTTACAAAGGTTATATATGCATATTTATCTGTATCATATTGAACTAGTCTCGGATTTGTCAACTGCGGCTTTCATCGCAGCTTTTAGAATATCTTCCAGCCGTAGAGGATTGTGCACAAACATTTATTCCGACTGCGGAACAAATTTTGTGGGTGCCGACAAAATCTTCCAGAAGGAATTTAAAGTTGCACTACAAAATGCAAGCAGTGAAATTGCTGAAAAGATTGATCATGAAGGTATTCAATGGAACTTTAATCCACCAGCAGTCCCTCACTTTGAAGGCCTTTGGGAAGCTGGTGTTAAATCCTTTAAATTTCATTTAAGACGATTGTTAGAAAATTCTCGTTTAACTTTCGAAGAATTTGCAACTGTTCTGGCTCAAATCGAAGCCTATTGAAATTCTCGACCCTTGTGTCTTGTTACGGAAGATCCAAATGAGACATGGACATTTTTTAATATGTAGCTCCCTAGTCTCTCCTCCAGAGTAAATACTTCAACGGCAAACATCGTCATTGACTAGGTAGAACCATCTTCAATTTTTAAAACAACAATTTTGGAGTATTTAAATTCCCCGTAAAATAGGCCTAAATGGTAGAATCCAACATCAAACCCTACAGTGGCAGAATTAGTTTTAATCAAAGATAATAATTTACCCAACATCACGCTGGATATTAGGAAGAATAACAGAGTGCATCCAGGCACAGACAACCTAGTAAGAGTAGTTACCATAGAGCAGGCGCGTATACAGGGGGGGGGGGTCACGGGGGTCATGACCCCCCCCCCCCAAAGAGTGCCACCTCACCTACGCGGTGAATTGAAGCAAATCGCGCTGGACTGTAGAGCACGTTGTAAAAGTTTCACAGGGCAATTTTTGTATGGTACGGGCACAATGTTTAGCTGACGCCAGCGTTTAATGCTGGTGATATAGCGCACTTCTCTAAATTTATAACTTTAGCGCTGCTGTGTCACAGAGATAATCTGCGGCAAAGCTTAGTTAATGATAAGTTAAGACAAAGGCGAACAAGATTGGAAATTTGTCGTGTTTTCCAGAAGGAAACAAGTAATGTCATATACTTACGTACTTATGTCTTTGCATGAATGGGGGAAAGAGCTTCGCTATGCATTATTGTAGTGCGAATGACCTGAGACAACGAGTTAAAAACAAACAAGTAAAACAGTTAGAATTGATACCCTAGATGATGCCCCTTCTGGGCAAGTTTGATTTGTGAAGTGGTTTTTCGAAAAAATGATTATAACCAATTTTATAGAATTTCGTATTCTGAAGTTTTTAGTACAATAAAAATGTCTTGGACTAATCGTTTTCACAGTATACGAAAAAACTCTAAATTTTTTTATGGCAACACCTAAAAGAGGTTGCCCGATTTAGTCCATTTTTGAAGTTTTATTTGCTAGTACAATGAAAACACCGTGTCCAATCCAAATATATAGTGGAAAACGAAATTTTTGTATGGCAACCCCACGAAGGACTTGCCCGGTTTGTCTTATTTTCGAACTTAATTTTACTTTTTTTTTTCAAGTTCGTGTACAAAATTTCAGCTCTCTAAGTATACGCGTTCTTGAGTTATCGTGCGCACAGACAGACGGACGGACGGACATTCAAAAATCAAAATAACTTTTAATATTATGCGTGGGTGTTCAATCCATTTTGTTCTACCATCATTATTTCGAGGTGTTACAAATTGAATGACAAACTTAGTTTACCCTTAGATTTCATGTAGAGTATAAAAACGAGAGAACCTAGGATTATCCGAACGACAAAATCTTATTAAATCCCTCAAAATCCTATCAAATTATTCATAATAATGTACTCCCGGTCACAGTACTTCACTTTTTTAATAAAAAGATAAACTGCGCTTTGGCCCAGATGCTGAAAGGAGATGTAAAATTTCTGTCAAATAAAATTTTCATTTTTCCCGAAAATATCAGAGAATCCAGCATTAGTTTCTCCCATTTAATCACTTCATCAGAGCAAAACGAATGTAAACAGAAGCACGTGCTGTTCAAATATCATAGGAATTATACTAACAAACATTGGTTATACTGTAAAAAACATTGGAAATTTCTCACAATATTTCAGCAAAAATCGGTTTTCACAAAAACGTGGAAGCATTTTATGAGAGTAAAACCTGAAAAGTCCGCCCCTTCTCATTTATTTATGAAAATGAATCATTTGCCATTTCCGTTTATTTGCATGTAATCAGCGTTTTCACATTTTATGTCCATATTCATAAAAATTTTAAAGAGAGTTCGATATCTTTTTGTTATTTTTTCTTCTTCTTTCTGTCCTTTTCTAGCCGTGTACATATAAATGGAAAACAATCGAAAATATCTTCTATGTCCTATATTTAGTTATTCAATCTTTGCCTACGGTGGGGGTGTTTCTTTGAGTTTCTTATGAGTACTAATAGTGGCAATAATAGCCATTCGCTCGTAGCTCTTCATATTTGAAACACGTACGAATTTTTTTGAATTTTTTTGTGATTTTATATAGTGTAGAACGAAAAGTCATCTATCGTACCTATCACAGGATGGTAAGTAATTTTGGAATACATATTTATTTTATTGTTTGAAAAAAGTAATGAAATGCTTTTATATTTTTTTTGCGCCGATTACTCGTATATACTCGTATATATATGATAAAAAAATTTAAAAGAGACTTCTTCCTGCTTTTTCAACCCCCCCCCCCCCCCCAACCGAACATTTTAGTTGTGACCCCCCCCAGGCTACAGGTCTGGATACGCGCCTGCCATAGAGACTAGAAATGGAAACCTAAAAAGGCCCATAACAAGTATTTGCACATTTCCAAACTCTGGACAATCTTCATAGAAAACAAAATCATACTGCATATGACACACAAATCTGTCTAAATTCTAGATTATTTTTATAAGCTGTAGGTACTTATGTGGCGACGCGTCAATACCCTGTTACCGCCGTTCTGAACGCGTGACCTATCAGTTGGTAAATCGGGCAATTTTACCTGCCTAAATTCTCAACAATTATTACTACGCTGAGAGTAGAAAGCTTTATTTAAGTAGCCATAATTTCGTTTGAAATACTTTTTGTAAACAAAAAAAATTATTGATTTGCTTGTCAGTCTTAGAGAAGAAAAGAAGTACGGAAGTTTTATAACGTAGTTAAAAAGAAAAATAAGCAATCACCACCTGAATATAAAATAACAAGCTTATTAAATAAAAGAAGCAAAGGATACTTAAATGGCGGTCCCTATGATCTCTTTTTAGGTACTTCGTTTAGATTGCCTTGCTGTACAGTGGGGTACCGCACAAAGCATCATCAACCCATAGACATTACTGAATACTATAGATCACGGAAGTACATCCTGCCGGTATAGCATATTGGAACCGCTCAGCCGCTAAACGGAAACAAAGAAAACGTTTTCACCAGTATGACATAGGGTCAACTTGGGCTGGATTCCGCAACGATGAGTTTTCGCGTGTACACAAAATTTTGTGTATACCACCTTGTTCCGATTCCACAAAAGTGGAAATGAGTTTTCACTCAAAATTGTGTACATTTTAACTGATATTTTCTCACGGCCATTTTGGTCCTGAATTTTGAAGAAGTGCTTCTGAGTTTTTGTCAAGCGATATTTTCAAAATATTTGTTATGTTACCCATTTTACCATTCTCTAAGCCGTAGTCGCTTTAATACTAGTGAATTCATGTAACTCATTTCACAGAAAAATTTTCATTCAGCACTTAAGTGTACAGAGATACTTACGGAATCGCTTGAAACTCTAAAGTGTACACTTGCGCTCACGTGAGTTTTTCAAATTGTGTACACTTGCAAATTCTTCGCAACTGCGGAATTCAGCCCCTGGTGTGTTCTTTTAACACTCACTCTAGGGTTATAAGACCACAGTAATATAAAGAATATCTTCGTGATACATCAGCTAACAGGAGGCACATTGTGCTGAATCAAGGAATGCTCGTTTGTAGTGGTCACGACAACCTTTCCTTTTGTTTACCTTTGTTACAGGACAACATAGTCTAATCCTGTGTGTGACACACACGGGTTAAAACTACCAGCTGCTCACCTAGGACAACCTATTTCAACATAAAAGCAGCTGTTACTAATCCTAAAGATCATCTGGCGCACTAGAGTCTCATGCCACAGGATATTCACTCGACCGGTACCAGCAGTACAGATGAGCCTAATTGGAAGGTAGACCTTGCACATATAGTGTCATACCTCCATACGTGCAGTGTGACTGAATTGTATTGTCCCACTCTCATCATTAGAAGCTTACATCTTCGCACCTCTACAGCCTATCCAGCACTGAAGTCTACACTATTCATATTGAAGTCGATACGACATGTGGCAGTTGGACTGTCAACGCAACAGAAATTTCTGGTGGACCCTGTCCCCCATGCATAGGGTATTCCTTAAATTGGTGACCCCGAAAATTAAAGAAACCATAGCAGCCTTCATAATAGGAAGAAATAATATGGGAAAAGGTTGGATAGTGTAGTCAGATTATAATTTAAATTTGCGCCTTGGTTTTATACGGTTACACGTAGCGTTACCAATGCTTATATGAATATATTTACCATTTCCTTGTTTTTTATTATATAATTCTAATAGCGTTTAATTGCATGAATTTTCTTGCTCTGCTGGGTGTAACTAACCCAGCATTTTTTATTATGAGATGTGTGAAAGATTTCTACGCTCAGCAACGTTTTGCTAACATTTTCTTTTGCTTCGGCGTACGTTAATTTGTTATAAATTTCTCATTTTGATAAATTTGTGATTGGCCTTGCGTTAGTTCAATTTGAAATGGTCCTCAGATTAGATGAAAATTCCTTTAAAGACCTCATTAATGGTGACACACGACGCGAATACAGTACTTCTCTGTCAGCGAACATGTCACAAACGGCAACTTTGGGTGCCGTGTTGGTGAAACCAGCTCCTCTTTGCAAGAATGATCCGGAGCTGTGGTTCCTCCAGCTTGAGGCACAGTTCGACTTAGCTTGTTCAGGCTCGGATCCGTACATATATGTAGCTGTTTTGAACGTCTGGAACAAAATAAGACCACACAAAGAATCTTGTTTAAAAAATATAAAAATTATTGTACTTATCTGAACAATTGCAGCTGTCTATTTTGTTATCGCAGTAGTAGCAGGTTACATGTCGTAAATCTTAATTAACGATGTACATATGTATGTATGTAATATTGAATAACAATATCCGAAATGAAAATGTTGATTGTTGATTCTAAAAGATGCAATGATAGATTAGTTATTTAATGTCTAGAAAATGTAAACAAATTCCTCTTACCACAGGACAAAACAATTTAACACAAGAACTGTAGTCAACTAGCACAATAAATCACGTACAAAACATGCAAGAACACTTAAGAACGTTTCAATATTCCCGACGAGCTCTTCGGACAAAATTAAGAAAATAATAATTTGCACACTTACAAAAATCTATTTAACTTACAGCTTACTTGTGACAGCTGACACCTCCGATCCGATCATCGAAAATATCTTCGAGAATCGAGGATGGAATGGGAAAAGGGTCAAGAGCTACCAACCTTGAAGGTTGAAAGAAACTCTTGGTAATAACCATATGAAAAAGAGAGAACATAAAAAGGGGTAAAGAAATATGATATTGCAATGCAGTTATCATGAGATAACCAATCGCATTAAAAGAAAATTAATTTACCGATAAATATGATAAAAGTTCTAGAACTTTTAAATTTCCCCTACAATACGGGAAATATGTATTAGACTGTTGAAAACAAGGAATTTTTTCAGTTTCGGAATTTGGATCGTGTCGGACGTTACAAAAGAAGAATCGAAATCTTCAAATTTATTAGAAATCGTGGTATACTTACTTGAAATCAAAATCGTTTTTTTTTTGGGGCGAATAGTTTGTGGGATTGAAGGTGTTCTTAAGTGAAAGACATTCATCATTCTGTGCGTTGTGTTAAATTGATTTGAACTCTCTGATTTTATCCTATTTTGTGAAATATCAACTTTGAACTCTATAATATTTCAGAATAAAATCATTAAACTAATTTGTAAAATAGAATTCATAATAAACTTAAAAAATTCCTGAAGTGGTGGTTTTTATTCGATTATTAACCTACTCTGTAAAAGAAAGAATTTGGTGTAGTGGGAAAAACTGGAAGTTTCGATTAAGAATCCCGAGTTCGAGTCGAAGTTCGATCAAAATATTTTTTGTTGTTGTGATAACTTTTAAGACGCCAAGAATTTGAATTAGAATACAAACTAAGAGATAGCTTTCTTTCCTTATCGTGATCGAAACCATTCCCGAAATTATTCATTGGTCCCTCGAGCCGGGTAGTTTACAAAACAAAGAAAGCTGTTCTAGAACACTCGAAGTTTGTGTGAAAAGCTTTATCGTGTATTGAAAGACAATAGAGTTTCTGTGTTGTGCAAAATTTGAACCCTTTTTTAAAGACCGTAAGGTGCCGCGCGAAGAAAAATCCCAGAAGCCAAAGGTGGAAGCATCGAAGTTCTCAGCTGCATCGGTAAGTCCACTTCTTATAATATTGGTGTTTGTATCTTATATATAAGAAATTAAGAAAACGTCGAGATGAAGAATTTAGTAATCCTTCAGCTAGCCCAAAAGACTATTATGGAAAATTTTGTTACCAATTATAATAAAGACGGAGAGCCCAGAAGAACTGTGCCATATTATTTAAAGAGACTAAAGGATTTTCAAGGTCTGTGGAATGAAGCGACGGTTACTCATCGCGAAATATTAATGAAACAAATTTTGAACCCAAAAATCACTGAAGAGACAGTCATCGACTACCTCGAAAAGGATGTTTATTCAATCATGGAAACACACTTCATGGACAATTATGCTCGAATAGAAGATAGATTTCATAAGGAATATCCTGATTATAAGCCTCAAAAACCGGTTCACCATGCTGGCAACGGGAATGACTCCACATCTGTCTACATAAAAGGTGAAGACTCCATTAGACTTCCAAAAATATCTTTGGAAAGATTCTCAGGTGATTATCGAAAATGGCCAACATTCTACGACTTATTCCGTACTCTAGTACATGAGAACGAATCCTTATCAGATGTTCAAAAGCTGCAGTACTTAAAGCTACACCTGAGTGGAGAAGCTGAAAATTTGTTGAGACACTTCTCAGTCACAGGAAAAAATTATAATACGGCTTGGGATCTATTGAAAGATAGATATGATAATAAAAGAGTGCTTGTCAATGCACACCTCAAGACTCTTCTTTCACAGACTGGATTGTCATCCGAAACATCCAATGGAATCAAAGTCTTATTAGATACAACAACAGAATCTTTGCAAGCCTTGAACAATTTAGATATATCGACCGAAGGTTGGGACGTTTTAATAGTGTATCTCACAGTACAAAAGTTACCATCTGAGACGCACTCGCTTTGGGAACAAAGTTTAGCAAACAAAGCCAACCTACCTACATGGAAAGAATTGCAAGAATTTTTGAAAGGTAGATTCAGGACTTTAGAGGCTATCACAGTTAAGAAACATCCTGCAGTAAGCAAAGATTATCGTAATTACAGTTTTAGATCTAAAGGAACCACACAAACTTTTTTAGCATCTTCGAGTTCTATGTGCTATCTCTGTGGTAACCAGCATCACATTCGACAATGCTCAAAATTTGCATCCATGAATTTTACAAAAAAATTGGAAACAGTTAAAACAAAGGGTTTGTGTATTAATTGCCTCGGCCTCGGTCACATGCTAGCTCAATGCCCTAGTAAACAGAAATGCCTACATTGTAAGCAACGCCATCACACACTATTACATCGTAATTCAAATGAACAACATCAGGCTAGTACATCGAATCGAAACCTCGTGCATGATTCAAGTTTTCAATCACATAGGAAACCTACTATGTCTCCTTCTTCCACAAATTCTAGTACAGAGCAAATACTTGGTGCGCAATCGTCATTAATAGCATCATCTCCAGAGTTCATACCACAACAAAGTGATCGCAACTCACCCCAGGTAAGCTCCTTTTTCATAAATGATTTACATGAAACCAGTGAAATCTTGTTAGCAACAGCAATGGTTAAAGTCGTTGCCTCGTCGGGAAAAGAGGAAGTATTCCGGGCACTGATTGATCAAGGCTCTCAGGCATCCTTTGTTACGGAAGCGGCAATTCAGGTTTTGAATTTGCCTAAAGAAGCCATTCGCGCTAATGTCTCTGGGATAGGTGAAAGCAGTGCAGGTCAAGTGAATGCTCGAGTCCATCTATTCATCAAAGCTCTCAACAGTGATGCAATCAAGTTGGAAGTGAAAGGTTTAGTATTGAAGAAGTTAACTCATCTACTGCCTCCTCGGAAACTTCGTATTCAAGATTGGGAACACATACGAGGACTCCAACTTGCTGATCCACTATTCTACAAACTTGGAAAAATAGATCTTCTCTTAGGAGCTGATATATACTCGAAAATTATAGAAAATGGTGTTATTAAAGGAAAGCCAGGATCGCCCGTAGCCCAGCAAACAATTCTTGGTTGGATTCTTACTGGAGAAATCAGCAATTATAGTTTTTCGAGTACTGTTCACAACTTTCACATCTTAGCTGACTTGGAGAGTCAATTGAAGAGGTTTTGGGAGCTGGAAGAGGTGAGCAACGACAAAGTTTTGACTGATGAAGAAAAACGATGCGAAGATATATTTGCAGCCCAGCACAAAAGATTAGAGGACGGCAGATATGAAGTGTCTCTACCCCTTAACGACCCCGAAGGTGCCAAATCGCTCGGAGAATCTAGGTTCATAGCAGTTGCAAGCCTACATCAAATGGAGAAGCGATTCAAAACGAACCCTTTGTTGCAAGATGAATACTCAAAGTGTATTAAGGAATATGCAACCCTCGAGCATATGAAACCGATAGAGCTAAAAGAAGAAAGCATTAATGATAGCATTACAAACTCATACGTATCTTGTTACCTTCCTCACCATTCAGTGATTAAAGCAGATAGCTCAACTACGAAATTGAGAGTAGTATTCGATGCGTCCAGGAAAACATCTTCTAGAATCTCGCTGAATGATATTATGCTGAAAGGTCCAACCATTCAGGACGAATTGGCATGTTTGTTGTTACGATGGAGGAAATATCGAATTGCGTTTACGGCGGACATTGAAAAAATGTACCGCCAAATACGAATCAATCCGAAACAAGCTGATCTTCAGAGAATCGTTTGGAGAGAGTCACCCGACACTGCTATTCGGGATTATCAACTTCTGACGGTCACCTTTGGCACGAAAAGTGCACCTTATCTTGCCACTCGAGTACTTAAGCAATTAGCATTGGATGAAAAAGACAAATACCCCATCGGTTCTCAAGCAACATTATCGGAGTTTTATGTAGATGATTTACTGTCCGGCGGTGACAACTTAGCATGCGCAAGCGAGAAGCAAACACAATTAATCAACCTTTTGAAATCAGGCGGATTCCATCTACGCAAGTGGGCATCAAATAGCTCTCGTTTACTCGAAAATATACCAGAAGAACATATAGAAGTTAAAGTGGCTCTTAACGTTGACGGAGGAGAACAAGTCAAGGCACTTGGTTTGTATTGGGATCCTTCAACTGATGCTCTTTGTTATTCTATTAAATTAGATAAGATCCAAGAAGTATGTACCAAACGCACCATCTTATCAGATGTAGCTAAATTATTCGACCCTTTGGGATGGGCCTCACCGAGCATCATTATCGCTAAGATATTTATCCAAAAATTGTGGTTAGCAAAATTGGATTGGGACGAAGCTGTACCTTCAAATATAGAAAACCAATGGTTAGAATTTCGAAATAACATCATTGAACTCAGAACGATCAACTTACCTCGTTGGATACAATATTTGGAAACGAATCATGGCACCGAAATCCACGGCTTTTGCGATGCGTCTCTGGTGGCATTCGCAGCTGTCATCTACATTAGTGTTATCGATTTAGAAGGCAACAGAAAAGTTTCCATTTTGTCTGCAAAGTCGAAAGTTGCTCCAATTAGAACAGTATCTTTGCCCAGACTTGAACTATGCGGTGCTGTACTTTTAGCAAAACTCCTGCGGTATGTGTTGAAATCCTTGGCAATTGCTGACGTATCCTTGTATGCATGGACTGATTCTGAAATTGTGTTAGCTTGGTTGAGAGGGCATCCTTCTAAGTGGAAGACATTCATAGCGAACAGAGTTTCACACATACATGAGTTAATAGGAGAAGCTGTGTGGCATCACGTTCCTACAAAAGAAAACCCAGCAGACTATCCTACGAGGGGCATCATGCCGACTGAATTGAAGTCATGTTCTCTATGGTGGAATGGCCCAATCTGGTTGGGGAAACACAAAAACTGCTGGCCTAAGAAGAACGATATACCTATATATGGAAATCCGAAAATTATCAGTCAACTGCATGCAGACTACAATCGACAGAATGGAAGATCGATACTCATCACTTAACAAACTTCTGAACATAACGGCGTACTGTCATAGATTCAAGTCGAAGCAGAAAGGACATCTCAAGGCTAATGAAATAAGAGCAGCGCTGTCCATATGGTTGAAGAATGTCCAGTTTGAACACTTTTCCGAAGAAATCCAACAATTAAGAAACGGAAAACCATTGGAATCAAGCAATCGATTGCTAAAATTAAGCCCATATCTTCATTCAGATGGACTGTTACGAGTTGGCGGAAGATTGCAGTATGCGGACTTGTCATATAATGAAAAACACCCGTTAATCTTACCCGACAAAGGCCATCTAACGCATCTCATTATAGATAAAGTCCACAAAGATACGCTGCACGGTGGTCCACAACTTATGATGAGAGTGATTGCACAAAAATTTTGGCTGTTGAATGCGAGAAATGCAATAAGACAACATATACATAAATGTGTTCAATGCACGAAACAGCGCGCGGAAATCCAGACTCAATTAATGGGAAACCTTCCCAGACCTAGAGTAACCAAATCTAGACCTTTCAGTCACGTAGGCGTTGATTATTGCGGACCATTCAACATTCGAAGGCATAGAGGTAGAGGATCGAATACCTATAAGGGATACGTGTCTATTTTTGTATGCATGGCTGTGAAGGCAATTCATATTGAAGTCGTAACAGATCTCAGTGCAGAAGGATTCATTGCCGCTTTTCGACGATTTGCATCACGAAGAGGTTTACCAAGCGACGTTTATTGCGATTGTGGATCCAATTTTGGAGGCGGATATACCATCCTAACAAGGCAAAATAAACAAATGGTCGATCAGCTCAATGAAGAAATAGCAAGTCTCATTGAAACTCAGGGCGTACGATTTCATTTCATTCCTCCAGCATCACCACACTTCGGGGGTCTATGGGAATCCGGCGTACGATCAACCAAATATCACATGAAGAGGATCCTCGGAAATAGTATCCTCACTTATGAGGAATTAGCGACAGTGCTTACACAAATTGAGGCATGTCTGAATTCACGACCAATGTGTCCATCCAGCAATGACCCGGATGATCTCAATTCACTAACGCCTGCACATTTTTTGATTGGAGACACTTTGTTAACACCACCAGAACCATCTGTACTTGACATAAATGTGCATAGGCTAGACCGATGGCAGCATATACAACGACTGCATCAACATTTTTGGAAAAGATGGCACACGGAATATTTATGTCTCCTACAACAACGACCCAAGTGGAAACGAAATAAAAAAAATTTGAAAAACGGGGATCTAGTCATCATACAAGAAGAAAATCTTCCACCGTCAAGGTGGCTTCTGGGTAGAATTATCGATACCCATCCGGGATCAGACGGTTTAGTGCGCGTCGCGACAATTAAAACAAAAGATTCGATTCTAAAACGCCCTGCCGCGAAACTTTGTTTACTGCCGATAGAAAATAGCGAAATTTAAATCAAAAACATTATAACCTCAAACCAACACATTAACCGCACAAAACAACAACAGCACTAATAATCACAAAACTTGCCTTCACAATTTGATGTCCAAACCTATTTTATCCATCTTCAATGAGAATCCCAAAATACCAAAACTCCCTTCCTTGACATCCTGATAGCGAGTCGGGGCGCTATAACCCCATCTTCTCCCTCTTCTTCTCTTGCAGGTGTTAGAGCGAAAAGGGAACAATTCTTCACAACTAAGCTATCCATACTAGAAAACACAATCTCAGAAGATGTTGGAACACAAGGGTTCCAACCCGGGGAGTATGTTCAGGCTCGGATCCGTACATATATGTAGCTGTTTTGAACGTCTGGAACAAAATAAGACCACACAAAGAATCTTGTTTAAAAAATATAAAAATTATTGTACTTATCTGAACAATTGCAGCTGTCTATTTTGTTATCGCAGTAGTAGCAGGTTACATGTCGTAAATCTTAATTAACGATGTACATATGTATGTATGTAATATTGAATAACAATATCCGAAATGAAAATGTTGATTGTTGATTCTAAAAGATGCAATGATAGATTAGTTATTTAATGTCTAGAAAATGTAAACAAATTCCTCTTACCACAGGACAAAACAATTTAACACAAGAACTGTAGTCAACTAGCACAATAAATCACGTACAAAACATGCAAGAACACTTAAGAACGTTTCAATATTCCCGACGAGCTCTTCGGACAAAATTAAGAAAATAATAATTTGCACACTTACAAAAATCTATTTAACTTACAGCTTTCTTGTGACAGCTGACACCTCCGATCCAATCATCGAAAATATCTTCGAGAATCGAGGATGGAATGGGAAAAGGGTCAAGAGCTACCAACCTTGAAAGTTGAAAGAAACTCTTGGTAATAACCATATGAAAAAGAGAGAACATAAAAAGGGGTAAAGAAATATGATATTGCAATGCAGTTATCATGAGATAACCAATCGCATTAAAAGAAAATTAATTTACCGATAAATATGATAAAAGTTCTAGAACTTTTAAATTTCCCCTACAATACGGGAAATATGTATTAGACTGTTGAAAACAAGGAATTTTTTCAGTTTCGGAATTTGGATCGTGTCGGACGTTACAAAAGAAGAATCGAAATCTTCAAATTTATTAGAAATCGTGGTATACTTACTTGAAATCAAAATCGTTTTTTTTTGGGTCGAATAGTTTGTGGGATTGAAGGTGTTCTTAAGTGAAAGGCATTCATCATTCTGTGCGTTGTGTTAAATTGATTTGAACTCTCTGATTTTATCCTATTTTGTGAAATATCAACTTTGAACTCTATAATATTTCAGAATAAAATCATTAAACTAATTTGTAAAATAGAATTCATAATAAACTTAAAAAATTCCTGAAGTGGTGGTTTTTATTCGATTATTAACCTACTCTGTAAAAGAAAGAATTTGGTGTAGTGGGAAAAACTGGAAGTTTCGATTAAGAATCCCGAGTTCGAGTCGAAGTTCGATCAAAATATTTTTTGTTGTTGTGATAACTTTTGAGACGCCAAGAATTTGAATTAGAATACAAACTAAGAGATAGCTTTCTTTCCTTATCGTGATCGAAACCATTCCCGAAATTATTCATAGCTGGCATTAGCCAAAACAAGACAAAGTATTATCACGTGATTGGTGCGCTCGACTAGGGTGTTGTACGCTTGGTGAGTGACATTATTCGTCATCCTGTTATGTGCGAAATTGTCGTTCACTTCTTCATGAGTGTGGTGATCGAAAAGAAAGGGATTCAAAATGATATTATACTATCAAATATGCAAAACGAATTACGTGTACGTGTTCATCCTATAATAATCCAGTAATGCATTTAGATGATTCTGCAAAGTAATTGTTATCTTTTTCAGGAGGAAGTAAATATGAGTGCGATTGGATTACCTAGCTGCTGGAGAGCCCCATATCGAATTCAAAGTCAACCATAACGTACCTAAAGCCTAAGGGGGGTCAGGATACATCCATTCGGGAAAGCGCACTTAATTTGCACACCTCAATGTGGGAGGATAATTCATTTCGATTCCTCACCTCATCCCAGGAATCTACCGAGGTATCACCTAAATCTAAATTAGAATAAGAATTAGGAAATTACAAATATTATTAGTATCTATTACCCTTATGTATGTTTCGGGCAAACGAGCGGGTGAACAATGAGCACACTCCTTGATTACCTCAAAAAATTAATTAAGAGTAATATTCGCAACAATTAAAGCAAACAATAACACTTACTTGCACTATAATTTGTATGTAAACGCTTTTCAAATTTCGCGGTCACCGAGATCATAGTTGAGAATCGATATTTTAATACAAGTACCCCTATTCTTATTAGCTGAGGCGAAAACCCGAAAGCTGCTAGAAATAATGGGTGGAAATGATTAATCGTATAGGGGGCTTTCTGATAGATCACTGAACTGGGACAAGTCTCGCGCTCAGTCTATTTTCAGTCATAGGTCAATCAAGTACAAAAGTCGAGTTTTAGTCGTGAGTAGGTTACAAGGTCAAAAGTACAATTTGGGTTTGTGTCTGAGGAAGCAGACCCAAAGTTGGAACAAAAGGAAGAGAAGTTAATTAGAAGTGCATCGAATCAGTGCAAGTTAAGTCGATTTGTTAAATTTTTTTTTTTTTTTATATAAATATATATATTATTAATTTTATTGAGTCGCTCGCGCGTTCATTTGCCCTGCTGTAGGATTAACGGATTGTGAATTTAGGGGATTTTGTCAAATAAAGCGTAACGTAATAAACTAGTCGTGGTATTCTGTGATTAATAATAATTAGTCGATTAATAAAATTTACATAGAGGATCACTCTATTGTTTAATTTAAATCGAGATAAAAAAAAAACACTTGGCGCCCATACAGGTGTTTGGCCTTAAGCAAAACTCCACCTATTTCCATCGCTAGCCGGTAAAACGGTTTCGCATATAAAGTACATAACAATCCATCGGCCTCAAACAGGTATGAACAGATCAGGGAATCATTGATTTCCAGAGTTTCAAGTAGTGTAAATCAAAAGCTTAAACAGCTTTTGACTGATCTTACACTAGGTGATTCACAATCATCTCAACTATTATGGAAGATTCAATCACTTAGCACCGGCCAGCTTAACGAGTCAGTATTAAAGTCACTCTGGCTGCAGCATTTGCCAGCAAGCATTCAGGCCAATCTTGCATGTAATCCTGGCATACTTGAAGTGTTGTCAATATGTCTGACAAAATGACGGAAATCAGTACAAGAGCAGAGGTGTTTTCCGTGTAAATCTGGCACCTGACAATCATTATCAAGCTATTGTAAATGTGGAAAAGAAATTGCATAACCTCACTTGCATGTTTGAAAGGTCGCTGACGCTTCGTAAGCCAGATAGTCTAAGTTCCTAAGGGAGTGCTTCTAGATACCGATCATCTTCCAGACGGCCGACATCTGACTCAAATCCAGGTTTCTGTTGGTACTATCGTAAATTTGGAACGAATGCAAAAAAGTTTATCACCCCTTGCAAATTCAACGGAAGTAGTCTTAATTCAGCGCCGTAAGGCATTATAGCCTTCAACCAAGGCCCAAATTAAATTGCTGTCCACCATTAACGACGGGTGGATGCGGAACATACAATAGTCAGTTGTATATCTTCGACAAGTCGTCAAAAAGAAATTATCTCGTCGATACGGGAGCGGATGTTTCCGTTATTCCAAAAACGTCTCTACATTGATTTCCAAATTCTAATTTGCCGTTGATGGCGGCAAATTGCTCACCTATTAGTACGTTCAGTGCAAAGATCCCATCATTAGACTTAGGCTTGCGCAGAGTATTTTCCTGGCAATTTACAATTGCAGATGTGCCCAGACCTATAATAGGCGCAGATTATCTGTGCCATGATGGCCTTTTAGTTGATATTATAAAGAAGTCCATCATAAATGCGCTCAGTTCTTTAGTAGCGTCTGCACAGCGTGTCATTAGTCAAAACTCAGCCCTATCGTTACTGATAAATCGATCGATTAACTCAGTATTCCAGGAGCTACTCAGAAAATATCACTCCATCGCAATCGAAATACGGTTCGGTAAGCAGGCCTCACACACGGTTACACACCGCATTATAACAAAAGGGCCTGCCATTGCGTCCAAAGTTTGCTGCCTCTCTCCAGAAAAGTTGGCGATAGTCCAAAAGGAATTTGAATTGCTTTTAAGGCAAGGAATTTGTCGAGCCTTAAACAGTCTTTGGTCTTCGCCATTACATCTGGTGCCAAAGAAAAATGGAGAATGGAGACCATGCGGGGACTTAGAAGGTTAAATTCCAGTACGGTACCAGACCGTTATCCAGTACCTTTAATTCATGACTTTGTCTACCAATCAGAAAAATGCACATATTAAGTCCCAATGTAGGCTTAGCAAAATAAAGGGGAGGTGCCGGATCGATAACTGAGAAGACTGATTTTTTGATTTAGTCAAACCTTTATTTAAAATACTTTCTAGTAACAAAAAATGATAATTCAATTCAAATAACGATATTGAAATTAAGAAATAATAATTCAACTCAAATAATAATATTGAAATTAAAAAATAATAATTCAACTCAAATAATAATATTGAAAATTAAAAAATAATAATTCAACCAAACAGATAAAATACTGAACTCAAAAAACAAAATAATAAATGATAACTCAAACGAAAATTCCAAAAAGTTAAAAAAGAAATGTCGCAGCAGATGATGTTTTTAATCTGTAAAAATAAAAGACTTAGTTTTCTGCCAATTAAAATATACAAATAATTTAATAGGCCTCACTGCTGCCTACGTAAATTTTTGCCGGAATTCAAATAACCTTCCGGTGTATATAGTAGGTTCGAAACGCCCAAAGATTTCCTCAACTTAGTCAGATTCAAATCCTCTGATCCGTCTCGGAAAACTGCCAAAAACGCAATGATTTTTACCTCGACAACCCCGCTGTATTTATACTCTGGAAATGTACAGAGTAAATGGGGGCTCAGAAAAAAATTGCATGGCGTTGCATGTATTATGCTTCAGCTGTGCGTATTCCTAATTTGGAGGAATGCTGTGGCGACCTAGATTTGGATTCCAGTAATTTCAGGAAGATTTCTTTTATGGTAAAATTCTTGTAATTTATTTTGCTTACCTTTTTAGTAATTGAATTTATTTTGTTTATTTGTAGGTTCTTCTTTAGTCTGTATTATTATATCAAGGGAGCCCCAAAGGGCCAAGACGTTTTATTTAAAAATAATTCGTCGCGAAAATTTTTAACTTAAACTTGGAATACTTCCAGTGGTATGGTTTTAGATGTAAGTTTACTTTTTAAGTTTATTGTTCTGCGTCGGAACAGCACACGATTTACAACCCTTGACTTAGCAAAAGTATTCCACCAAATTCCAATTGAGCCCGAAGATATACCAAAAATGGGAAAACTCATACCTTTTGGACTTTTCGAGTTCACACTCATGATGTTTGGCTTGTGTAACGCAACTCAATCTTCTCAACGATTCACTCATATGGTTTTGCACGAGGTCCCTTTCTGTTTTGCATACCTGGAGAATATACAAACCGCTTCTGGTCTCAAGCCGAGCACTATTTTCACATTCAACAGTTGTTCAAACGACTACAGGATTACGGACTAATTTTAAATGTGGAAAAGTGTCCCTTCGTACAGTTACAGATAAAATTATTATGAAACGTAATTACTCCGGAAGCCATTAGGCCAGCGCCCGATCTTGTAGAAGTGATTACAAAATTTAAGAGGCCCGAAACCGTAAAACAATTACGACGCTTCTTGGGCATGATTAATTTCTACCGCCGTTTTTTACCGCACGCTATGGCTCCTCACGCTAGCTGAAACAGCTATCTGTCGGGATCTAAGAAGGATGGCCCTAAACGCTTTGACTAGTCTAGCCAAGCAACTATCTCCTTCGAGGTGGCTAAAGTTCAACTTGCTCAAACGGCGCTACTCGCATTTCCCATCGCTTCGGCTGAACTGTGACTATAAGTAGACGCGTCATATACTGCTTTTGGTGCGGCGTTACAACAAAAGATCGACGGTGACTGTCAACCACTGGGTTTTTATTCCCCTAAATTGAATAACGCTCAACAGAAGTATAGCACCTATGATCGGGAGCTACTTGCTGCATATAAAGGTATCAAATATTTCAGGTATTTACTCGGGGGACCAGTCTTCACGCTTTACATATACCACGAGCAATTGCAATACGCTTTTCAGCAAAACCCGGAAAAGGCTTCCCCTCGACAATTACGTTACTTAGACCATATGTGCCAATTTACTACACACATCAAGTACGTCTCTGGACGAGATAGCGTGGTTGCTGATGCTCTATCTAGGGTAGAAGAAATCCAGCAGATGCTGAAGTTATGGCTGAAACGCAATTTCAGGATTCGGAATCCCAATAGCTCCTTCAAAGTTCCAAGTATGAATTAAAAAATTTCCGAAGTCTCAGAAACCAAAATGTGTCCATTCCTTCCCAACTCTTTTAGTGTACAAGTTTTCAAAACCATCCACGATTTGTCCCACCGGAGCATCCGCACAACAAACAAAATGAGTACGTATAGGACTCTAGTCAGTTCTTTCTTCTGGTACACTTCATTCTCAAAAAGGCCATTGGAGAGGTTCAACGATTATCAATCTACGAAATTTTAAACCATCATCATAGACTGCAATGTACAGAAGTTAGAGGGTGATATATAAAAACATACCCACATATTTTTAAAACCCGTTATCTCGGAAACCATAAGGATTTTCGCCCGCCTTCCCTTCAATTTTTTGTATGTCCAGCATGGCCTATCCATAGCCTTCAGGTGCAAGACCACATAGGGGACACCCTGTATAGAAACAATTTTTTTTATTTGTAGATAGTTACAAATGTATTTTTGTGGAACTTCTGTAACTTTATGCTTGATCCCGGTGAAAACCCAAGTTGAAATTTTAATATATTTTAGTAGATAATATATGGTATAATATGTGGAAAAATTTCCGAAATCAAAACGACGTCTACCAGGATATTCAAGGATAAAATCCTTATCCTTGATGTCCTATTTCGCATATGTTCTATTTTTCTCGGATAGCTTGAAATCTTATCATTCAAATGAGCTATATTTCATTGTCTTAGCTGGAATAGAAAAATATATATTAATTTTGGAAAAAGACAAGGACAGCATTTCTGTGAAATTTTGAAATTGCCATAACTCGCTAAATACGCAAAACACAACTTTTGTTTGTCCATTAAAAGGCACAATGAACTCGTTAACAAGAACAGACATATATTAAATAGAATAATTGTTTGCATAAAATTCTGTGGGGTTCATGAGGTAGCTCTGCGTGGACATGACGAAACATATCAATCACATAATCTCGGAGTGTTTTTACATCTAATATCTCGCACAGCACGTTTTGATAGTATTTTGGATGAACACCTAGCACAATACCATATCAAAAAAATACTTCTAAGACAATACAAAACCATCTTTTAGACACGATTTATCAAGTTTACTTAGAAAATCTAGAAACTGAGATAAGGAGTGTTAATTTTTTCTGTGTTTAGGCAGACGAAAAAACTCATGTTTCCTATCGTTCACAGTTTGTCATAATTTTACGATTAGTTAAGGATTGTGCACCATCTGAACGGTTTTTAACTTTTGTTGATGTGAAAAATAAGACTGCTCTTGGATTAACTTCTATTATTTAACCGAGCTCAGTAAATCTAATTTCAAAGATAAACTCCTATCGCAAGCATATAATGGAGCAGCTGTTATGAGTTGTATACGAGGAGGTGTGGAAGTTTTAATTAAAGAACATTTTCCTTTAGCAAATTATGTGCATTGTATATGTATGCTACTCTAATCTGTGCCCTTACTGTAACATATATCACATCGAAATGCAATGAAATTGCAAGTAAACAAGATTGAGTAGACTAGACTATTATGACGTACAAAGTATTTAGTTCTAGAATCCTGAAAATTCTCCCGCCATTAAGACTTGTCTTAAGATACAGCTAATTAAACAAGTTTGGTTATAGGTCGTCTAAGTACTGCTCTTGCTGTCTTCAATGCTACGACTCGAACAAGGTCATCGGACCCAGGATGGGTTTCAATTATGCGATCGAGAGCTCATGCTGAAGGTGGTAAATTCCCTTCCTTTATAATTAATAGATCACCAGTGCAAAGGTTGTATGTAGGTTTTGTCTACTTTGGTCTGTTCTGCAAACAAGTTATATATTCTGCATGCCAGCGTCTCCAAAAGTATTGTCCCACCCTCTGAATTACCCGCCATCTTGTCAAAGTTGATATCTGCTTATTCTCCAATGCTGGATCTGCCAACGCGGAAGTTGATTGTGTAATCAGAAAGTGAGCTGGAGTAATTACCTCTAAACAATTGACGTCGTCAGATACAGGCATAAGCCGTCTGGAATTAAGAGTCCCTTGAATCTCGAAAAATCAGCGTGGAACGTTCCTGAAAGGTGAGGGGTTCCTTTCTTTAATATAGTCTTCACCGACTTAACTCCCGCCTCCAATATACCTCCAAAGTGCGAAGCGGCCGGCTAGAGTGTTGTGAGAATTGGAACTTACTAACTTATATTTTTCGTTAAGTTTTCTATTTGCGTTCATGAAGTTAGTTGCATTATGCAGATGAATGCTTTCGAAGAGAGAACACTTGCAACCTCTAAATGCAATGACTTTGTACTGAGACAACCGAAGGGTGAGAGATGCGCCTTTGATGCTCTCGCTCCCCTACCTCGATGCTATAATACAGAAATAGGGCCCGCATAGCCTATACCTACATTCTGAAATGCTCTGGTGAATAAAACTCGCTGTGATGGAAGATTTGCAATCAACTGCTCGTAAGTTTCTGCTCTATATCGGGTGCAGGTAACACAGGTCTTTCAAATGTTGTTACTAATGTCCTGCAGGAAATGATCCAGTCTTTTTGCTTTAACATGCTGATAAGGAGGAAGGTACAGATGTGATAATGTTGTTCGTGAGTGTATTTTAATATGGATTTAACAAATATATGGTTCTTTTGCAAAATTATTGGGTGCCTTGTCGCGTACGGACAAAACGAATTTTTCAAGCGTCCTCCAACACATAATGGTTAAAATCAATAAATCGAGTCAATGAACGGACTTGAGTTGGGGATTGATTTTTTGTGCTGCAGGAAGTGAATTTCTTCTTGCAGGGATTCCGATTAAGTCCAACGAATGCATATCTGCCACGCCATATGTAACTCCTCTATTCGTAGCCATTTTGTCGATGTTTTAATTGATCCTTTCTGCAATTCAGATAGAATCGCATGCATCTTGCTAGACTTCGAATTATCATTCTTAATGATGATTTTCCTTCAAACAGGTCGGATAATACATTATTACTCATGGTTGTGTGATGAACGTCCGCGTGAGTATTCACTTTTTCCAATTCAACGCTATCTGAATTAAGTATTGGACTTGAAATGATTCGGATTGCTCCACCATCCGTTATTCTATAGCTATAGTTTCTGAGCAGTATTTTAAACAGAACAGTAATAGGTGCTAGTAGTCCCAGTGGATCAAAAATTCGACTTGACTCAGAAATGATTCTTCTCTTTGTGAAGAGTAAATTAGGTGGAACATTGAAATCCAAAGTGAAAAGTCGTCACCAGGTATCCACTTGAGTCGAAGAACTTTGATTGCATCGTGGTGTTCATCAATTTTGTATAGTGCAATGCCTCCATTTTCTTGTGTTAATGTACTTAAAAATCCCTTTCTATTAGATGCCCATTTCCACAAGTAAAATCTTCTCATTTGAAGTAATGTCGACAACTCTTTATATAATTGAATGGCACCTTCCTCGGTGTCTGCTTTAGTCAACAAATCGTCGACATAGATACAGTTTTTAATTGCATGCGCAGTTAATGGAAATTTTCCTTCGAACTCGTTTGCAAGTTGCTTTAACACTCTTGTATCAAGGAATGGTGCAGATGCTGTTCCATACGTGACGGTATTTAGCCATAAATGATGGTACTTTTGAACTGGGTTCTCCTTCCAAATAATCCGTTGGTAATTTCTATCCTGTTTATCTACTAAGATAATGTGGTACATCTTTTCGATGTCTGCAGTTGATGCATATTTGAATGTTCTGAATGATAATAAAATAGGGAGAAGGTCGCGTTGTGTTTTTGGTCCTACAAGAAGCTTGCCATTCAAAGTAGAAGTGGATCCGTCGAATACAACTCTGGTCTTGGTTGTTGTGCTCGAAGGTTTAAGCACTACATGATGTGGTAGATACGCATGTTCTAA
Organism: Dioctria rufipes; assembly: GCA_963924295.1. Taxonomy (NCBI): domain Eukaryota; kingdom Metazoa; phylum Arthropoda; class Insecta; order Diptera; family Asilidae; genus Dioctria; species Dioctria rufipes. The sequence continues at coordinate 69,480,698 of OZ002740.1, read as the reverse complement.
ATCATTATCTAGAAAGTCAGCTGGAATTGGTTCTAGATGGTTCAATATTTTGTATTCTTCCAAAAACTCGTAATATTCCCTTTGAAGAGTCGGATTTTGTTGAAATTTCGGTTCCAAAGATTTGAATCTACGGATTGCTATCTCTAGAGAATTTTCTAGAGGTGATGAGTCATTTTTAATCAGCAACTGTACTGTGTATCATCGAAATCCTTGATCTGTGCAGTGAGTTTGTACGAAATGTGAATACCAGAATTGTTCTTCCACGGTATACGGTGAATTCTCCTGTGGTAGTGCTCCTATTTCCCAAAATTTTCGAATTGTATTGTCAATGTTTGTAATGTTGACATGAAAAGAAGAAACTTGCGGTGTAGCAATTTCCTTGATAAGAGCTCCAGTATAATATATCCTGCATGGCAGGATAATTTGGTAATGTAATATGTTGACCTTGTTTTAGAATGTGAATGAAGTGCTCTGCGCCTATTAATATGTCAATCTTACTAGATTGATTAAACCTTAGATCTGCGAGTGGATAATCCTTGAGATAAACCCAATCACCAATATTTATGTCAGTTGCGGATTGTGGTGACGTTACCTTATTTAGAATGAGGGCGTGAACTACAATTTGCTGTGAAGTATCGTGCCGTGAGGAAATAGTGAGTGTAAGCTTTTCTTTAGTATATCCTGTTTTCACCGACCTAAGTTCTTGAACCATGATCTTGTCATTTGCAAGCTTAATTTTAACCGCTGCGCGACGTCCTCTGATACGAATGATACCTGAGATCCTGAATCAAATAATGTGCGGCACTGTTCCAGGTTTCAATAATTGTTCATATCGTTCACAAGTGCCGTTGGCAAGAGAGATAATTGAGCATATTGTGAGTTGAAGGCGGTTAACGCATCGATGTGACCTTGCGAATTTACTGCTTGGGATTGAGTTTCTGACTGATTGGGATTAAATGCGGGTGAATAAGCATTGGGGTTCTTTGATGTGGATTGTTGCAAGGTTTCAGCAGGTTCGATAAATGATGCGTGGTGAATTGATTGTTTTTTGGTGTGCCGTTAAAATGCAGAGATGAGTGGTGAGCTTGCTTACAATAGTGACAGCTGACTTTTGATCTACATTTTTGGCCATGGTGCCGAGGGCTAAAGGAATTGAAACACAGTCCACAAAGCAAGGACAAACTTACGTCTGTCTGCTATTTTCATATCCCTGAATTTAGGACACTTAAACAGCTATCTGATATGACAGAGTGAAGAGTGTGAATTATTGTTTTGCTAGAACCTTGTGTTTTCTACTTAAGGGTTTAATGCATCACATCGACTGTTAAGGAATTTAAGTAGATCTTAATATGTGGACAAGTCCTTGTTTGCTGTGTGCTCAGTTTTGCTTATGATGAGATAGAGTAACCATGGCCTTTTCATAGCGCTTCGATACCTCTAACTAATTCATCCGAAGTGTCAGTGAGTCTTCGTAGCATTACTGAAGATGGATGTGTAATCCTAGACTGCCTAGTGAATGATGTTATGTATGAATTTCAAATTCAAATTTCAAATATTTTAGTTTGTGTACGTTTGATAAATCTTCTCTGTTGTCAACCAAAGATACAAATAAATGTTTAACAGACGGCCAGTCTTTGTAATCACCACTAAAGAAATGAATCTGAATTTTGGGAAGTCTGAACTTTAACAAATTATTCACATTGTCTTTGGAAGTAGAATTAGTCACGAAACTGCCAAAAAACGATTTCTGTTGAATCATAGTACTATTTAAGTCTTGAGAAGATATAGGTGGTTGCAAGGTTTTGAAATTTTCTTAAATAGTAGTTGCAGCGCGAGATATTTATCTTTAAACTCAGAAAATTCTGATGTAATGTCGAGACTTACATCATCGCCAAAAAGAAGTAATATTCTCAGAGAGATTTGTACAAGCCGCAAACCAACAGCATCTCAAACAAGGTGGAATTATCACTCCAAAATAGTAAATTGTGTTCAAGAAAACAAAGGAGAGATTCTAGAATGCTTTCGAATGATCCAAAATGAGGATAATTGGGATGATAAGAGTATTAGAGAAGCAGCTGGTTTTGAACGCTTGCCGAATAATGAGGAATTTATTTTGCTAACAAGTTTTCAAACACGTAGGATACACTGTTCAACAAACTCAAGCGCGAGGTACGACAGGTACTAGTGCTCTGCAAAATTTTAAAATGACGATGCCTGGCATTAGAAATATGAATTGAATTGAATATTTAAATGCCCATTCCTTTGTTCAGGAGGTGAAAGCAAAGTGAGGAGCATAAGATTTTGATTTAACACCCTGCAATTCTCCTTCGGCAAAATCGGTGGTTGCCTAGAAAGCAGCATTAATGTCGAATTTTCGTTCATGGGAGTAATAGTAATAGCAAACGTTCATGGGAGTAATAGTAACACAGTATCTATAGGCGGCATATTTGAATAATTTTGATTTTTATGACAAGAGCGGAAAGATTTTATAAAAGACAGAGATAACTATTTTAAATATCGCTGAGGAAGTGGCCCAAAAGTCTTATTTGATTATGTATTTTTTATACCCTATAGATGCAATTTAGTTATTATCTCATTTTCATTTGTAACTATTAGATTAATAAGCTAACATCGATATATAATACATATTATATAATATTTATATGTGTATAAATAATATAAAAATTTTCGAAAACTGAATAACTGGTGTTTTAAAAAAAAAACACTTTATTGAAATATTTTTTAGTTTATACGTGGTTATTCAATCAATTTTTTTGTACCAGTAAATTACAAAAATAATGACAAGCTTCATATGATTTACTCCAGTATATTAAAAAGACGTAATAAAACAACACCGAATTTAATGTATTTTTACGAGCGTGGCCTTAGTTCGTTATTTAAAACACAATATTTTAGATATCACTAACAAGTTCTTCTTTTATTTAACTTCAGTGTTTACTTTTATAACATCTACAAACAATTATCAAATCAACTCTTTATAGTTATCACTACTACTGTACTTCAAATTCTACTTGTACTTCAGATTCGCCTCCTGGATGTTAGAAGCGCCGTATTTTTACTCTCAGAATTATCCTAGAAGCTTCCTAAATATTCCGTTCACCGAACACAAAGTTTAAGATGTCTATAACCTAAAGTTGTTTCCATTTTCAACAGATGTCGCTTGTGTCACTTTGTAGCGCGTAACAGTATATTATATGTATTTCTTTTGGCGAAAATTTTAACACGTTATAATCATAAGCGGTCATTTAAATAGTTATATCACTTATATATGTACATGTGTAGTTCTAAGGATATTTTTAATATACTGAAAAGTTGTTCGGAATATTAAAATTAATAAGATTTCTAGTATTAGAAGGATGTGACAGATCATTTAATAAGGCATAATTCTGAAGTAGGATTATATCTAAATCGCATCGCTTCTGCATTGATACAGAATTCAGCGTAGTTTCATAAATCTTAGCTCACCGTATTATCAAAGTTAATAGAAGTAGTTAGGCAAAAAGGAGATATGCGACTGTTTTTCATTTAATCTACTTTATACTGAAATTTTTCAATGGAGATTAAGGAAAAGTATTTTAAAATAAGGATTTATCTGTTTTACAAGTGCTATAATAGTATGTAGTAAAAAAGGGGATTAGGGCTACAGGCGACACGCATCTAAATAAAAACGAGTGGATGCAGTTACCTCTGCGATCACTTGGAAATACTATTTTGCTTTTATTGTTATTTCTTGTTATTTTCTGCGAAATTAAATAATCAACAGTTCTTTCAGAATAATTATTCTAGTACTACTTGAGATGTGGAATGAGAAATCGGTGCAAACTCTTATCGGTGCTTTGTTGCTAAGCTTACACAACGATTACGTGTCACCTTCATAATTTTCCAGTTATACTAACTCCGACTGTGCTAATCCTGTTGAATTAGGTTTCTTAAAACATACAAAATTTTATGAGAACAAAATTAGATCGAGATGAATTTGATTCATATACAGTAAATGATTTACCACGGGAAATTAAATTGGAAATTCTACCAGTAGTTATTAGGTATAACGTACGCATAGATTGCAGCAACATCGCTCAACTGGCCCTTGGCTGGAACTTTCAGCTTAATACTTTCTGCAAAACAATAAGCTGTACCACAATGCAATACGTACAATTGTGAACAAGGAAAAATCATTACTCCTAACAAGTCGTTAAAAGACATCAGAAGGGGAGCATTTCGTGATAATACAATAAATTCATATACACATCTGGTATGTAAAAAATTATTATTTCTTGTTTACATTTTATATACTTTGCTACATTGGATCTATTTACCTTAGATTTCGCAAAAAAGAAATCTTACTATCAACTGGTAAGTAGTAGTCTCTAAAATATTTTTTTCTGGCCCCACTTGTTTATTTTATCACGAGCCGCCATATATTATACTTTTTAGCCTCCACAGATATCTGTTTCACCGTTCATCATTGCTAACGATTGATTAGTTCAATACGAATTTCATAATAATATAATTAAATTCCATCAATTAGGGCAATTTTAAAATACGACCAAAAGCTTTCAAAGATAATTAAAAAAGGCTTTTCATTTTAATTTTAAATCTGACCTAATTCATGTTTCTATTAATATTTGTTTTTAAAAATTTCGTCATTATTAAAAATATTTTGAAGATTCCAGCCTATGCTTATTCTTCTGATATGCCTTTGCTGTTATGAAAGTTACATTGAAAAAAACAGAATGCATTAGCAATTTTCCAAAAAGCATTTCCTATTTGTGAACAGTCTGCGAAATATTTTCTTTTTTTTTTTACACCAGACATTTTTCATATTTTGTTTTATTCATCCTCGGAGTTAATAACAGAGTCCCAAAAAAAAAACAAAAAAACAAAATTAAGGCAGTCAAGTCAAGAACGCAATCCTGTTGAAATATTAATGAGTAAAAAATAGGTGGTGCCAGGAATATTTTTCTCGTTTTTTTAAACAATTTCGTAATATGTACTAAAAAACAAAATAGCTATTCTGTAGCGAACCTTGAACTAAGTATATTCAAGCAACAGCAACAACAAAATAAAATTCTCGTATAAAGTTAGAAGTTTCCTAGTGGATATTTCTTTCTGTCTCCAGTTGTGAACGTGTTATCCCAATGAAAGTACAAGTCACGAAAAATTTAATTCTGTTGCTCTATACTACATTTGTCTGCTGTCGAGAGTCCTCTTCCCTCATAGCAAGAGCTCACACAGAGGGCTCGTTTAGGCTCAAGCAAGCATCAAGGACGTAAAATGATTTACATAATAACTTGCCGCTCCCCGACTCCCTAACAGAATGGGTTTTTCAACCCCTATACATTTTTTAAACACAGGTATAATATGAAGGCTGAATCTCCTAAATTTCCAATCAACATAAAAAAAAAAGTTTAAATTGCCCATTTTTTGACCCAAGGCTGACTTTTAGCGGACTTTATCCTATTATTCCCACCCTAATGAAGCAGGGAGCAAATTTCATGCTTACCTGTACTTCGTTTTTTTATTGTAATTTCCGCCCTTTTAGGGAGGTGAATTAATATTTCGTGCAGAAAAGAAGGTTGGGGGTTTTTTTTTTAAGATCTCTAAAATGACTGGACCGTACCGGACCTACCTTGATTGGTTGTGAATGAAATTAATTAGGTCTAATGATGGTGAGCAGCTTCCGGTTTATACTCTCTTTTATGTAATCATTTTAATATTTCTGACTATTGCATAGCTGTTATCGTGATTTATTGATGGAAAACTCCGTTCTACTTGAAATTAGTTGTTGCCTTTTTTCTTTAAGTGAAAAATGTTGCACTGTTAAATACGGTTGTTCTGATGGTATTTTTTTTTTTCTAGTCGTTATGCAAAAATTTATGTGTGAAGTATGTATGTCTGTCATTAATTTTTGTAGTTAATTCAATTGTTCATTAATTAAGGAATTTTTGATTTTGTTTCAAACACGTTCTTATTATTAACTTTGGTTGCAGTATGGTTTACTCGCATTATAATGGGATTAACCAAAATATTCTCTACAACTTTTATTCCCTATAATAATGGTTCGATATAAACTACAGTAAAAAGCTAAGCTCCAGAAAGGTTTTGATTAATATTTGCGTAAATCATACTAAAAATTGTGACATATAATTACAAATTCCTCAAGCCACTGCTGGCCGTTATACCAAATCTTGTACAATACCACATGCTTCACGTTGAGCGCATTAAAGGAGGGATAATGATGCTGTACTTTCTTCCACACCTGTGCGCAGTGCTGTAGGTTAGTTTGGTATCGTTGGCCCCGCTGCGCCCTAGATTTATGGGAATCTCTTCTTCTAAAAAATCCCTGGATGCATCCTGATCCCTAACGAAACTCTAGGTATCCCAGCCCAGAGCTCAAGTGACTACCAAGTATCTTGCCACTTTTGATCATTAGAAAAATACACTCACAGTTCCCATGATGAACTGACTCGAGATTTACAGTTTAGAGAGAAATTGTTTGATTCTAGACCCAGTTTCCTGGCATATTTACCTAGATCCCAATGGAATTTTACCAGCTCTAGTAGATTCCTAGTATCAGCTCTGCTCCAACAGCTCTGCTACAACAGGTATCCCGATTAACCAATTAAATTTATCGTAGCTATCATTGGTGATGTTGGCTTTAACAGTTCCGATCTTGAATCTTACATACGATATTGCATCCATTTCAGAACCTCTTTTTTCTAGCTCATCTGCTATCTCATTACATATTTATTCGGCAAGGAACCCAGAAAAGGATCACCTATCGCATGCAATAACAGAGCGGACTACACAAATTTTACTGGCCGGTGGTACATTGCGAAATGGACTACAATATGAGAAAGGATGGATACGTCGAGTTATTCATATGTTCTCGCATTTGTTGTGTTGAGGAGGTCGACCAACTATATACTAAACTGTTGTTAAAGTAACATTTGACCTTGGCACGCTCTAAAACATGTTGTGTGTACTGTATATTCTGGTATACCATGCGATATGCAGTTCTTGTTCCATCTTGGATAATATCACATACAAGAAATACCCATATATCGACGGTTGTATACTACTAACAAGAAATTTAATGGAAATTTTTTTTAGATTTTTTTTTACATTATTGGGGAAATTGTGTCTGAAAAAAATTACTGTCGGCCACCAGTGGTGCATAAAACCTCTGCCGGAAAAGCTACCGTTGAACTTCCATTGTAGGCGACGACACCTTCTACATTTTTAAACAAAACTAAAAGTTTGGAATATTGCCCATGTTCAATTTTATGACTGAGCGAAGTTTTGTATTTTTACACAAAATTGATTAAATATACAAAAACTTTTGTTATTACCACTTAATGTCTAAATTTGAATAACTTTCAAAACATTTCAGTAGAAGTTGAGTAAGATTATTACTTTATACGGGATATTTCCAAAATAATTTCAGATTGCGGTTAGAAAAGGCAGCATTCCACGATTAATATTGAAGCGCTTTTAGAAGAGGTTAGAAATGCACACATTTTGCTTCAATTGACTAGATTTTAATCTTGGCATAACAGTTTTGTTTTTTCTACTTTTAATCTTCCTAATATTTCTAAAGAAGCATAAGGAGATCATTTTTCCTTCGCACAAAATTTATATATGTATTTTCTTCAAATTGGAATCATCTCTAATAAATTAGAATATAACTCGCCGTATTCTATCAAACTCATTTCTACTAAATATTCTGTTCTCCCGTTTACTTTGCTAGAAAGCGAAGCACTCGGGGAAAATTTAAATTTTTCTGTTGAACCCTTTTTCATTTTCCTAAGGAAGCATTCAGAAAATGGTTTAAAGACTATGGTGTCAATATTGTCTGTCAGTCAAGAAGCGAATTTATCAAATAACTTTGAATTACGTCCTATTGAAAAATATTGGGCAATAATTAAATAAATATTTAAAAGTGCACAGAATTTTGAGGAAATCAGAAGAAGGTGAAAATACCTATATCTTTGAAAATGTAAATAAAATAAAATTTGAAGTAAACAATTATAGTAATGCATGAGGACCTTCCAACACATTGTAGATATCTTTGTCCTTTACTCGATGTAGCGTTTCCACAATTGTGCTGTTGAGGCGCTGTCAATAACAAGAGAGAAATCCGTAATTTTCAAATCTAGAGCAAAAAATATTAATCCCTTGAAAATCCACCAAATTGTAGCTAAAAGTTCAATGCCTGGATTGGTATATTTCAAGGTATATCTCAGCAAGACATGAACAGCTCATTACCGTACACATCAGCCATGTTGGAGCTGAAGAGCTCAATATCAGGCAAAGGAGAATACCACGAGCGTTACTGATTTGTTATTTCCAGAAATACTACATTTATACTTTATAAAAGTGCTTACTTCGCTAAATCTTAATAAAATGTTTATTCCTTTGAGAAATACTTTTCGTGTTAAAAAATATTATGTATTATATATTAGTACATACTGTTGTGACCCAGGTGCCTATACTCTGAATCACAACCATAAAAACAATACGCCAATATCTTGCCCTATGCAATATATTGGCGTACAACAAATTGACCCTGAAAATCAAAAATATTTTATTTTCATTTCAATTTATTTCAAATTTCATTTGCATTTAAAAATGAATTTACGTGCTGCAACAAAATGCAATTTAGCATAAATTGCATTTTGTTATCAGTCATACATTCCGTTCACACGGCATGTATACTTACCTACATGCAGTACTATATACATACAATTATTCTCATCGCCTAAAAATATTTCGACAAGACACAAGTGCATATGAGATTTCATGCATATGCACTGCGTCTAAATTTTTTGTACTTTCCCACGTACGATTTTTCACGTAGTTGGAAAATAATAAAAAGAATAAAAAAGTTTTTGAAGCTTATGATCGGTACCTGGGTGCAATATCGCCGATGCTCAAGGAGTTTTTTTCAAAACGTCGTGCAGGGCAGTCAGTTAGAAGATTATCGGAAAAAGCAATTTAACTATTAATACCAAACTGTTTCATATAAATGTTATAAAATTATCGGAAAAGTGTTTAACTATTAAATGTTATAAAGTTATCGGGAAACATTTTTAATTATCGACCCTAGGTTACATCATACAATTTCTGTTAATTAACGGAGAAAATGTTAAAAATTAATTCTGTGGTGTATTCAACAAATATTTTTCGTTAACTCTAATACAAAATTATTAAATAAAAAGTAACAAATTTCAAAACAAAAAGTTGGTGTTTTCTACTAAAATCTCTAAACAATCGGAATAATAAAGATTAAGTACTCTCTAACCCGAGCACGGCACTTCAACCACAACAAGACTTGTCAAAAATTACTTATCTCACTCATGTTGCCAATTTGTATCGAAACAATATAATCAATAAAATGTATGCATATTGACCTCTCTTTGAACAAACATAAAATCGTTTAAATGCTTACAATGCATTGCTTTCCTATTAAAAGAGTGCTAAGGGAATTAACACACAGTCTTCGGTTGCGTCATTAATCAATTACTTTTAAAGTTTTGCTGGGTAATACACTTTATGCTTTATCACGGTGCAGCGGTGACCAGTGATGATCATATTAATTTTACAACTATTTCTCTAATTCACTTAGCGCAATTTTATGAATGGATCGTGGAATAACGCGTGACTATTCCGATCATATTTCTTTTATCATTAATTTTTCTTGTTATGTCTACGATATGCATTTATTGTTAAGGTATGTCGGTATGTTTGACAATACTAACCTTAGATAGAGCAAATGTTTTGCTTACCTCTTCTACATCTTTCCATTAAAACCTATGCTTGGTTAGCGCTAAGATGCTCAATATCTGAGAGAAATCTGAAGATGTATTTAAAAATAAATAATGTCATATGGCAACCAATCTTTAACGCAGTAATATTTTTCTCTTCACTGTTACTTCTGAAATGAAAACTAATATTATTAGAGCAGTATTTATATTTTTGACAAAATCATTTTAAAAATTCACCCGAATTGCATGGTAAACGCTAACAAACTAATTACAATATGGACTGAAGACCCAACTGTAGGCGTGTGCTAATCGTCAGTTTATCTAAAGCTTTCTGTCTGTTAAATTTTAAACTTAAGACGTGATCTGATACTAGTGGGTGGACGAAAACAGATTTGGATTGAAACATACCATCTACAGTCTGAAACTACAGATAACCTATAAATGAATGGGAGCCATATGAATCCAAGATTTGGGTACCGCTTTGAAGTGGTCATAGAAGACTGCCAGAACTGGAAGAACAGTGGACTACAATGCCCACATGGATACCTCATGCCATTTGGTTCACAGATGGGTATAACAAAGTAGGCATGTATGGATTTGGGACTCTAAAGGCTGAGGTGTAAGACAAGGACCTGTACATCAGAATATTCTAGCAGTTATACTATCGGCACGCAAACATATATATAAACTCCAACAACCAAACTGCAATAAACGTATTAAATTCAAATTTTCTCAAAGGCTGTTTAGGGATATCCTGGAGCTACTTTCAAAAAGGCAAACAAAATACACGACGGGTATGAAGATAATGATACTGCTGACTGCCTGGCTAGGAAAAGGGCACTAGAGCAAAAACTACTGTTAAAAACACAAAAGACTCACCATCTACAATGGACTAAAACGCGAAAAGTAGTTCATTAACATTCCATATTAATTGCGGTAAACGCCAGATTAACAATTCACTGGTCTAATGACTGGCCATTCGACAATTAAGAAAATGGGAAAAATCACGGACGAGAACTGCCGATTCTGATAGGTAGAATCCACAGAGCAAGTGTTCTGAGAAGAAAATAATAGTAGCGGTGCGGGAACAAAACACAACCTTTAAAAAAAATACTAATAATAAGACTCCTCCTTCAATTGAGTTGAACAGTTTGTAAAATTCTGCATCAATATTTACTTCTTCATTTTAAAAATAATGGGAAATATAACCGCGCAACGAAAATGCCATGATTCACATTCAGTCATATCTTGCTTCACTTCCAATTAATAGGAAGGATTTTTGTGTTGTTTCCACAGAGAAGGTTAAAAGGGATCTAGTCAAGGGAAATCCAAATCACAATGTAGGCTGCGGTCGATTAATCTGACTTGACTTCTTCGGTTGCAATGATCTTCGAGCTGTAATTTTATTGCAGCTTTTAGGTAAACTGAAGCCTGCCACTTAAACGGCGTAATATATCGCTTTGAATGAAATACTGACTGCAATCTTGACCATTAAAATGAAAGTGAAATTGGCTTTTATAATGAGTACCAAGGAGAAGGATATCCTCTAAGATAGGTAAACGCTTTATAAGATCATTTTATAAATATTTGAGCATATGCGTTACTGCACTTCATCAAAGAATGGACGATTGAAAGCAGTAAATAGGGGCCTTGGTTCCGTCTTCTAATAATGATATGCTGATATTTGCTGTTAAATGTCGCTTCACGTTTTAATTCCGTACAAAGGGAATGAAAAGAACTCAAAAGTTCGGACTGTACGGCGAGTCAGTCATCAGTTTCAATTTTGAAGCGGTCATTACTCGATAATCAGAGAAACGGCGTGTGATTGTGATTGTGGATTGTGTTATGGTTGTAGCATATTGCAGGCAGCAGTATGCTATACTGAGACTAGCTGCGTCATATAAGCGCGGACTGCTGTCTGTGTGGACGGAGCGGCCGTACGCACCGAGTGTAACCGAATTGACATCAGCGCTTCCAGATAGGAGAAGTTTTAGGAAAAGAGAAAGAAGAATATTTTCTTGGCAGAAGGGGGTGACAGTTTTTTTTTCTGGAGAGGTTAAAAAGTGTGATTGGTGAGGAAAGGCAAACATTTTTAGGTGGTAAAAGAAATCAAAAGTTTCAACGGAGAAGAAAAAACACGGAAGATTTCCAGATCAATCGTAATAAGAGTTCCAGTGAAAGGCTTTCGATATTAGCCTGAAACAGTTTCAAGAATCCTCAGATTCGGTCCTCTGATCTTGATTACCTGACCACTAAAAAAAAAACAACTCTTGAAGGAAGTACCTGGCCTGGTTAGGTAACAGGCTCCGCATGATATATCTATAATAAACGGCATAAGAAGGTGATCAAATACTCGGCAGAGTACACCCCCGAAACTAGCAAACTCTGGTATTATATCACGTGGTGGAAGTGAACGTTCGGAATAACCTAGGGAGCTCATGGCGGCAGAGGCAAGAACAGACTCAAATCGGCAGCGATTTCAACAAATCTTTCATCATAATAATCTCGTAACTCTCATGTATATTTAACTAGTTTGTTTATCATAATTTATATTCTAGCACGAAGTACCTCTATACTCTCTATGTATCATAAGAGCATAACTATTAGGCTAGGAATCTCGAATAGTTCAATGTTTGAAGAAGGGAGTTTGCGAACAAGGAATTCGGTCACATTGAAAATTAAATGTCTTATCTTAACTTTTGTAAGGTTACAGATGCGTCAGATGAAGCGCTTCACGCAGCCAGGTTTAACCACGTAAGTAACAAGTTCTTTTATTATCTTACATTTTAGAGGTATAAGAAATGTCTTCTATTCCATCGCCAAATGGGAATAGTCATTACATCATCGAATTAGTCAAGTCAAAATACTCCTTGCGAAAATCTCATCAAAGACCTGATAAAATATCATGAAACTGCTTCTTATATACTGAACCGGAAATAAATAAATAAATATTTTGATAATTTATTGGACTTTAATTTAATTTTGAATTTGCTGATTATAAATAATGATTTCAATTTGCTTTTGAAAGGTAAGACTTGAAGGACTTTATCACCAAATTCGTACGTCTGAGCGTCCCTGCAGCGTGTATTCTATTTCTTGGGTCTCTTTTTGCTAGTAATAGTTTTCTGTCTTTCTCTGAACGGTAGGTTCTTTTAGAGGATAGAGTTGCTGCTTTCTTCCTCTTTTGTAGAATGCTGCACAATCATACAGATGCCGAATATTGTTGGGCATTCATTGTTATGCTTTTATTGCAATTCCCTTAGTAAAATGATGGTGATTCGCATTTAGGAACTTATCACGACACTCATCGATATATTCGTTTAAAAACACAACGTAATACTCATTCGTATGCTCATTAATCAGTTCATAGTGACACTCGTTATCAGTGGCGGCTCAAGATGAAATAAACAAGTGGGGCCAGCTAAAAATATTTTAGAGACTACTACTTACTAGTTGATAGCAAGATTTCTGTTTTGGGAAATCTAAGGTAAATAGATTCAATATAAGAAAGTATATAAAATCTAAACTAAAAATAATAATTCTTTCACATACCAGATGTGTATTTTATGCAATCAATTATTCTATTTAATATATGTCTGTTCTTGTCAACCCGTTCGTTATGCCTTTTAATATACAAACTATATCCCTTACTTATTTGAGACAATAATATTAATAGTAACAAAATTGGATATTTTACAGCATTGTTCATGTGCGTAAAGCCGAAGCCGGATTCATGTTTTTGGACTCGTTTCGATAAATGTTTCAGATGTTTGCAACTGTCTTTCGTCATAAATTTTCCCCACAAAAAAGTAAAAAAAATAACAGGTAAAGTTTTTTATCACTTACTGTTAACCATGGCTTCTTTTGGAACCAGGGGCCGGATTCTATAACTCGTAGAGTTTGGAAGTTTGGGAGAAGAGAATTTTCGTTTTCCCTGATTAAAATTCCCTAACTCTCCATTCGCGATTCTCTAAAATACTTGGAGACTTGGGGAAGACGTGAGAAGTATCGCAATATTGAAGGACAGCTAACTCTGCGTGGGAGGGTCGTAGAGCATTGGGATTTTTTCTTTCGGATTTAGGTTCTAGAGTACAAAAATATAAATGAAAATTTTTGGGGCAGGGGCTTTTGGGGATGGGGGGTCGTACCATCCCTCATTGGGGGTAGTCCAAAATATGTCATGTTTGGTATCAAATTAAAGAGGGATAAGTGGGTAATCGAGTGGTGCGTCTTTTTTTTTTGATCATTTTAAATTCATAACTGACTTTTTACCGGCGAAGTAAGGATTTCTTGCTCATGGGTCATATACACCCCAGTTCTTTGTTTCACATCCATAAGTACTCTGTTGTGAACATTTTCCTCGTGGATAGTGAATTTCCACGACTTCCCTAGTAAACAAGTCCTAGGACATTCGACAGATGTTCATAGAAAATTTTCCTGTCGAAGAATCAGTTCCGTGGAATATTCCCAAGAATGTCAAAATAATTTTATGGGATTGTCACGGGGTAAAAGTTACGCTGTCCGAGGAAAGTATGCCGTCATTATTCCAAGGAATTTCTTCAGAAATAGTAAGGACAATGTCTTTGGAAACTTAGCGGATATTTTCCGCGGATACTCTATGGAGAGTTTGTTTGGATATTCTGCAGAATTATTCTACAGAAATTCTTCAGAAATCATAAGAATAATATCTTTGGAAATTTATCGGATATATTACACGGATGCTATATGGAAGGTTTTCCGGATATTCTGCAGAATTGTTCTACATGAGTTCTTTAGCATTTTAATGATATTAGTGTTAACAAAATAATATTTATTTTTTATGGATTCATTAAAACAAAACAAAGCAATTCAGTTGTAAAATTATAGAAAAAAAATCTTAAATTTATTCAGTGCTGCGTGTTTTTCCTCCAGTTTCTCTGTGAACGAGAAAGTTATTAGCCTTAAAAGTAATAAAATAACTAAACTTATATTTTACTTTATTCTTTTCCAGTTTATTTCTTTCCTTATGGAGTCTTTTAGCCTACACAACACTAAATGCAAATGAATTCACATCTCACGACACAATTCAGTTCCAAACCCTAATTTCTTAGAAACAATAAAACATTGCAATTTCATTGTATAACGGCTGGATGTAGTACTGATTCATTCTGAAGAATATCCATAGCATGTCCAAATTTTTCAGTTCCACTATTAGTTCATACTTTTTCCAGGAAACAATAAAAACATTGGAATGTTATTGGATAAAGCCTGGATATAGTGCAGAATAATTCTGAAGAATATCCATGGCATGTCCAAATTTTTCAGTTCCACTGTTACATTTGAATTTGAATGTATAAAGCCTGAATACAGTGCATGCTCATTCTGAAGAATATCCATAGCATTTCCATAGCATGTCCAGAATTTTCAATTCTACTGTTAATCCACACTTTTAAATTAAATAAAAAAAAAATGTTGATAAAGTTTATAAAATAAAAAGAACGGAAAATTTATCAAAAATTTTGTCCAGAAGTTGTCCGCTGTTTTTCCAATGAAGGAAAGAATATGGAGATTTCTTTGGACAAAGTGAAGATTTCAATTTCTACTTTTTCTGCAGTATGTCCACACTTACTCAATATATTTTCATATACGGAATTTTTCAGAAAAATAATGGACAAATCAAAGAACGGTTTAAAATATTGTCCACAATTGCGCACTGTTTTTCCAATTCTTATCTCATATGAAATTTCTACGGAAATTAGCTAGATTTTCCTAGGAATGGCAAAACAGAGCATGATATAACATCGGAATACGTAAAGACATCGTTCTGTGTTGGAATTTTTTGGATAAATATTGGAATTCGGACCAATATTTTTGTAGTATAGGTTGGAAAATTTGAGGACATCGGAATTGTGGTTACTAGCGTTACCAGTTCTTCATAATGATGAGTTGATAATATGTCCGTTTTTGTACCAAGAAACGGCCATTTTTTCATATTAAGAAGGACTGATTCACTTCTTTTGCAGTTATCTCCAAAACTGTTTCCCGGACCTTATTACATATCTAATTAGGGGACAAAATGTAGATGCGATTTCATCCAACGTGCAAGCTTTAACGTGCATATTCAAAATTTTTATAGCATCCCTTCTGTACTAGAAGACGACCACATTGATTTCGCGTGAATTGCAATTTTTAGCCGGTACCTTGAAGCACCAAAATCCTTATTTCTCTGTAGATATTGCATGGATTTCCATAGTTTATTTTTATAAACATAGCCAGGATATGCAGTAAATCCATAATTCAATTTGAAAATCCTAGGTGCATAGGTATCTTCACAAAGGACAATAAAAGCAGACACTACTGTCAGTTGAGAAATATTTTTCTTACTTCTCCATAACTAACACAGCCGAGAGTTTTGCCGAGTGCAATAGAGAGTTTGGTATTACAGAATTCCGAGCAGAGAGTTTGGGAAAAAAACTTTCATCTCCATAACTCTCCGAGTTAGTGAATCCGACCCCAGATGCTTGGTTGCAGTGACGCCGAGTTCCTACTGCTGGTAGCTAACGTAATGCGATGCAATATGTGGGTATGTGTATATGTCGTAGACATTTGACGTAACTCAGCATTTCACGAAAAGTCTAGACACTTCATGGAAAGTAGGCAAATAATGTAACGGTTTTGACTTAGCCCCTTTTTACATTATGTGTCTGAAATTTTTAGTCATTTCATTAAAATGCTAAAAGCGTTTACGCCGATACTGTAATACAACCCTATATAACCACGCGTGTATGTGTGTGTGTATGTGTGTGTGTATGTGTGTATATGAGTGTGCATAAGGGTGTGTGTTAGGATGTGTGGTGTGTGTGTATGTGTGTCGCAGGCCTGGGTGCGACCTCCCCCTCCACCACCCATCTCCCACTACTAGTATTTGGTTATATAGGGTGGTATTACAGTATCGGCGTAAACGCTGTTAGCATTTAATGAAATTACTAAAAATTTCAGCCACATAATGTAAAAAGGGGCTAAGTCAAAACCGTTACATTATTTGCCTACTTTCCATGAAGTGTCTAGACTTTTCGTGAAAGGCTGAGTTACGTCAAATGTCTACGACATATACACTAGCTAGCAATCATGTCGTGTTCTGTCTTCGACATCAATTTCAGATTTCCGTGCCAAGTGTTTTGTAATAGTGACTTACAAAATTAAAATTTTTGTGAAAATTCATTAAACATTTTAGGGTTGCTTTTGCTATGCACTTTTCAAACTTCTTAGTGGGGCCCAGCCAAGGTGGTCCATTTAGACGTGCGCCCCTGCTTGTTATATACTCACCGACCTGCTCATCTAATATTGTAATATACACAAAAGAGATGCAAGGTACACATTTCCAAATCGGGTGAAAAAAATGAAGTATCACATGTAACTATCACTGCTGAAGTAAATATATGATTTCGTCGCTAGTTTTGATTCTAACGCGAACAGCATGACGTTTACCTGAGTACTCGTGGGAATCTCATTGATGAGTGAAGGAACCACCCTAGTAGAAAATGCTCATCGCTTTTGAAAACCCTCTTCTCCGCTCGGGCGGAATTTTAAGTAAACTAGTGTAGTTGCATCTGAAGATTGCGCATATATGTGCAAATTTCTCTACTGTAAATGCGGAAGAAGGTTTTCGATAAGATCCGATGAGTTTTTCTATTCCATGAGCTTTTTAAACTGAAAATTCATTAAAATTTCCTTAGAATTGCACTGCATGTCTTATCATGAACGATTGTTGTGTTCTATTCGCTGACAATATTAAAATTTCTTACATTATCATGATCATCAATTTACAGTTTTCTCTTTTTTATTTAACTGCTTTATTTCGTTGAACTTTCACTAGTACGTTCTAAAGGAAGTCTACTATAATCCAGTTTTTGTCAGTGGATTTTTTAAATGAACATACAAAATAGAAATAGATGACAATGCAACAATTGTAATCGTTTCTCCGTCTACCATACCTACTGTTTGTTAAGCAAGAGATTCCATTATCGGCCGCTGTACTTTGTCATGGTACAATACCGTGACAATGATAATTTGATGCTTAGATTCAATACCTATGCATCTAGTTTAACTCTAATGGGATTAATTTGTCAGGGTGCAATAACGTGGCAATAATGTTATGATACTTACATAGGTACAATACTTATGTATCTAGATTAACTGCGTTGATTTATAAAGAAAAGACCCGGTTTGGATCGATTCAAAAAATTCTAGTGCCCCTTCGGGGTTCAATTAATTTTTTATATACTGCTCTAACATAGTTGGGATGGCTATTTTCCCACACTCAAAATCATGTTGGGAGCAACCCGGAAATTACATAATATTTTCGTATTTTTAATTCATATTTTTACGTACGAGCGCAAATTTTCAGCTGCTTTTGTTGTTTTAAATGCAGAAACTTTCTCACCGCGAATCGGGCGGCTCCGATAACAAAAACTTTTGCATGTAAAAATTGTGTGCTCGTAATTAGATCTATGGAAAAACAAAGTTTCAGCAGAATTTTATTATTTTGTTTGAATTACTTATGTTTGACTATCGTAAATATTTCTCATAATGAAAATTGTATGATATCTTAAAATATAGATACGGCTACCGATGATAAGTTTATAATATGCTGATACCAATAATGGTTCCCAGAATTAGTGCTACGTATCCTAAGGCGAATTGATGATTGTTAACCGATTTGAAATCCTTTGTAGCCTCCGAGTCTCCTTTAGTTCTGTGATCCTTCGGGCAGTTGAATAAATTCGGCTTGATGATTTTGAAATTGAATTGATGTGCAGGAAAGGTCTGCTAGTTGATCAAATGATACGAAATCCGTGAGATTTACAGTTGGTATGAATGAGGATCGAAGTGTGCTGGTGCCAGATTCACTAATTCGGAGAGTTGTGGAGTTGTGGAGATGAGAGCTCTTTTGCAACTTCTCCCCACTCGGAATTCTGTAACTCGGGGAATTTGCGTTGAGATTTACCAAACTCTCTATTCAACTCGTCAGCCTACTTAATGTAGCTTTTTTCTGTTCATTATCATTTTTAATTTGTATTATTGTTTTTCTTTTTCGTTGTTGTTTTATCTTACTCTTATAATCTAATATGTTATACTGACGCATTTGAGTTTTTTTTTTAATTTAAACCTTATTCAATCGGATTGTACTATTTTGACTTTATTTTGTTTTAGTTTTGTAGTAGTCAGCCATAGATGAAATTTGTGGAAATAATTAAATAAACTCTTCGTAATTAAGATAAGAGAGGCTGATGCTAGAGATTTTTATAACAACGCCTTTGCTAGCTTATTTAAAACTCCCACAGACCAGCAAAGTGTGGGGCGCGGAAAATTAACACATCACGGACGAGAATAAAAAAGTATACAATAAGGTAATAAAATGTTTCGATGCTTATCGTCAACCAAAAATTTCATGATTAACGAGAGAATTAAATTCCATTCCCGAAAACAGCAATCTTGAGAAGCCTTCGATAACTTTCCCACAGAAATTACGAATCAAGTACAAAAATGTGCATTTACAGATACGAGTGAATCCATAACGGACTAGATGATACGCGACCGAATAGTTCTAGGCATAAAAAATGCAGATCTACAAGAACGGCTACTACGAACAACAGATCTTACATTAAATAAAGCTATTGAGCTATGCCCGATCTCGTAGGCCACATATTATCAAACAAAGGAGTTACAACAGTCGCAACAAATTATGGAAATAAATAAACAGCAAATATCGTCATGGAAAAAGAACCACAACAGAAGTTAGGTAACTCATTAGAACAAACCAAACGGATGATAAAAGATTGCAGAAAATGCTTGTATACTCATAAAATAAATTCATGTCCAGCCTATGGTAAAATTTGCAATAACTGTGGAAAAAGTAATCATTTCTCATCCGTTTTCCAAGCAAAGTCAAATAGAAATAATTGCAATAAAAATAAACATAGAAAGGTCAATGAAATTGCTAATCAGTTACGTAACAATGAGTTAGATTTAGAGAATCTTTTAATTGATATAATTAATATAAAATCAATGAACACTGTTAATGGATGATGGTTCCAAAAATTAATTATTGGTGGCTTTAACATTGAATTTAAAATAGACACAGGTGCCGAAGTAAGTATTTTGCCTTATCATATTTTTCTCATATATTTCGGTAAAAGAACATGATTAAGTTAAATTTCAATGAAATTAGAATATTATGGTGGGTATAAACTGAAAGTCTTAGGTATGGTAAAATTAGATATAAATTATAACGATGAGCAAACAACTGAACGATTTATTATCGTGGACGTTAAACTCTCCCATACTAGGTTTGGATTTATGTAAAAAATTAAAATTAATTAAACGGGTCGATGAAATCTGTAGTAGTTTCCTTACTAAAACTAAAGACCAATTTCTCGAAGAGAATAAAACTATGGGATTAGGATGTGTTCCTGAAAAGTGTAGAATATATCTTAAAAGTTGTGCCATTCCTGTTGCGAAGCATCCCCACAGTATTCTTCTTGCCATTCGAGACAAAGTTAAAACAAAAATGGAAGAAATGAAAAATTGGCATAATAACAAATCACCCAACTACTTGGATACACAATCTAGTACTAATTGAGAAACCTGACAAAACTCTACGTTTATGTTTAGACCCCCGCGAGCTTAATCAAAATACCCTGAAAGAATCGTTTGAAAACCCACGCTTTGAAGACCTGTCTAATAAATAAAGGGGTAAGCAATACTTTACACTACTATACCTCAAAGAAGGATTCTGGCAAATAGCTTTAGATACCGAAAGTAGCAATGAATTTAGCACACCTTTTGGAGCATATAAATTTTTAAGAATGCCATTTGGCTTAAATTTCGTTCCCGAGTTGTTCCAA
Organism: Dioctria rufipes; assembly: GCA_963924295.1. Classification (NCBI taxonomy): domain Eukaryota; kingdom Metazoa; phylum Arthropoda; class Insecta; order Diptera; family Asilidae; genus Dioctria; species Dioctria rufipes. The sequence goes on along the minus strand of OZ002740.1, from coordinate 69,460,024 downwards.
AAATTAAACACAAAGTATTTCGGCAACCTATCAGGAACGTTTATATATTTCGATGATATATTCGTATTTGATTCTAACCTCAAAGCAGTTATTGAACGAGCAAATAAATTGGAAATAAAGTTCCATTCCACGAAACTACAATAATGCCAAAATGAAGTGAAATATTTAGGATACAATTTTTCGAAAGCAGGAATAAAAATTGATCCAGAGCTGACAAAACCTATTGAGGTTATCAAACAACCCTCAGATAAAAAGGAATTACAGAGATTTCTAGGCTTAGCAAATTATCTAAGAAACTTTATGCCGAACTTATCTGAGCTTACTACCCTTCTGCGTGAATTACTTAAGAACAACGTTAAATATATGTGGAGATAGTCATGATGCTACAGTTGATAAGCATAAGAAATTAATTTCAACATGAACAAGAGTTTTAACGAAAATTGTCCAATTCATATACAAAGCGACTCATCGCAGTCAGGCTTTGGGAGTTACGTAATTCAAGATAATATACCAATATTTTACGTGTCCAAATCCTTAACAGAAACTGAAAAAAAATACGCTGAAATCGAAAAAGAAATGTTAACTAGCCTGTTTGCATGTCAGAAATTTCACAATTTCATCTATGGTAAGCCGGTTACACATCTAACGGATCATAAGCCTTTAGTAGCTATCGTCAATAAACTTGCGATATACACTCGAATAGATTACAACGAAATAAATTAAAAATTATGAAATACGATATCAATCTCAAATATGTCCCGTGTAAATATCTCTACATTGCTGACACACTTTCTAGAGCTTACATAAATGATACCTCTAAAAAAGTCGGTAGTAGTCTAAATCATGTTATTCTTTCAGTTAGTATATCAGATAAGCGAATACAAGAAATTAAAGAGGCATGAAAGTGTGCTCCGGAATCGAATATGCTAATAGATAGATATTCAAAAGGGTGACCTGTTGAGTCAAAAAATGTAGATCCACACATTAAAAGATATTCTGTTTTATAAAAAAAAGAATCATTATCCAAACTTCACTTAGAAAGAACATATTACAAAAATTTCATGAAGGTCATATGGGGATCACAAAAACCAAGGAAGCACCCAAGTTATTGGTATACTGGCTACACATCAACGAAGATATAGAAGAATTCATAACAAATTGCAGGAGGTGGGAAAAATTTCAAAACTCAAAGTGTAAACTCAAATAATTCCGCATGAAGTTCCACATATTCCATTTAATAAAATAGCATGTGACATCTTCGAGTACGGAAACAACTCCTATCCGGTTGTAGTAGACTACTTTTCTTAGTGGATTGAGATAAAAACTTTGCATCACAAAAGCGCAAGTGATGTAATAAAACAACTAATGGAAGTGTTTTCATTTCACGGTGTCCCCGAAATTTTAATTGCGGACAATGTTCCTTTTAATTCTGTCGAATTTAAAAGTTTTCTGGAAGAATGGAATTTTTCATTAATTACGTCCAGCCCATTATACCCTCGCTCAAATGGTCTTTCAAAAACACTCTTGAAAAATTATTGAGAAGATAATAAGGACATACATAGTGCATTACTTGTTTATAGGAATATCCCTATACCAGGCCGATCATATACCCCATACCAGTTGCTTATGAGTAGACTACTTCGCCTCAAAATTCCTATTAAACGTGAGTTTTTAAAACCACAAGCGCTAATTAATTTAGAAAGTAAAATGGAAGAAAACCAAACATGTTACAAGAAGTACCACGATCGGAAAATTCGTAATAGAAAACAACTTACATTTTCCCAAGGCGATAATGTAACAGTTCGAAGAGGAAAAACATGGGAACGGGCCCAGTTCCTACAGCACCATACCACCCCTGGATCATATATACTAAGAACAAAAAATATTCGTGTGTTAAGAAGAAATTCCATACACTTAAGGCCTTCTAGTCTAGAACCCCGATTCAAAGCCCCGGGTATTACTGACATGGAAAGTCTGGTTGAAGATGAAAAGACTAATAGCAAAACAATTACCTCGTATCAAAAATACTGCAATGTCCATCCCAAATATTCTTAATAATAGTTTTCAACAACCATATGAAGTTATCAATGATCACAATAGGCTTAAACAAAGTGAACAAAAGCATGTAACAAGATCAGGCCTAGTAGTTAATCCTCCAAAGGGATTAACATATCACACACATTAAAATATTAAATGAGACACTTGCTTAAGCATAACGGTCTTGTTTAAATTAATTACTAGATTATAAGTGATGGATTATTTTGTAAGTAAGACAATTTACTATAGTTCTCTATATTAACAATTGTTATTATAGACATTAAAGTACATTGTGAAACTGAATTATACATGTTCACTAACAGCTATACATATACATTAGAGTTGTCGAACAAATCATAAATATAATATCATTATAAATTATTATAAACTTATTTAATCTTGAATTATGAATAAAACGATTTACGAACATTGTAGTATTAAGAAGATCTGTAAAGAAAGGAGATGTTATATATGTAGTTAAACCCAACTACGTCCATACATTTAAAATAGTAACAAACACTTTGTAAATGCCTTACAGTTAGGATAGCAGATATACATCACAGATTAGGCTTATACATCTCGTCGACAGTCTTTATCTAGCATTATATCAATAAAGAGCTAAGCACAATCAGTGACTTTCAATTAAAGCGAAATATGAAACAAGCAACATACGATGTTTTGCATCGAACGCCAAGCTTGAGTGCTATAATGTGCCCCTTACTCTGCCATTCTCATCAAGAAGTGGAGCGAGGCTATTAAGAGTTTCCATTATTAATGGTTCCAGTTTACCGCTATTGACTCAGATTTTCCGTGAAACCTTTATTCCTTCACAATGATGACAAGTGCTCTGTCTTCGGTTCTAAAGGAGCACTTGCATCTTGTTTGTTACTCACGTTGTCTTGCATTATGATCGAATCTCAGAGCATATATTGATGTTCAACGTGGTGCGGATTCTTTGATGGAAATTCATCAAACACATCCAAGCGCCATCAATTCTCAAAAATAAAAATAAAGTTTCTTTTTAATTTATTTAATTTTTTATTTTGGAGTTATATTTTTATAATTATATTCTTTCTGGTTTTTATTTTTAATTTCTATTTTTACAATAGATATTTTTTTGGGTTTTTATTTTTAAGTTCTATTTTTACAATATGTATTTTTTTCTGTTATAAAATCTATTTTTTTATGTTTTTATGTTCAAAAGCACAGAACTAGATCTGAATAATTTCTCTACAGGGAAATCTAACTAAGTCCTATTTGTGTACTTAGATCCATAATACATTTGGATATTTATGACATTTAATTATTTACAGTGTTCTCATTTATGCTACTACTTAATTAAAATCTTAAAGCTTTGGTCTATTTTACTATAATTTATTTTTGTATTTATTTACAATTATATGTAGAACGCTACATATACTCCCTCCTCAGTTTTAACGATAATTATAAAAAAAAAAATAAATAAAAATTTAAATTTATAAGTTAAATGTAACTTTCTTTATTGGCTTTCTGGTGGTTAACTCATTCGATTGTTCTAATTTTTCAATGAATGCAGGTTTCAAGCGATCGATCGAAACTCTGAACGATTTTCCGTTTACATCAATGGTGAAATTTTTCTCTCGTCTCTCAGTTACTTTAAAAGGTCCTTCATAAGATGATTGAAGACTAGGTTTTGTTCTGTCGTTGCGAATGAAAACGAATTCACAATCATTTAGGGATTTTGGAATATAGCAATTGGTACTACTTTTTCTTGAATCTGTTGGTATCATGGTTTGAAAATGTTGCCGTAAATTTTGAATCATGTCTGGCGGATTTGGCGAAGTTTGTTTATCTTTAATAAAGAATTCTCCGGGAACTCTTAAGGTTTGGCCATATGCTAACTCCGCTGGAGAGAATTGCAAATCCTCTTTTACCGTAGTACGAATACCTAAAAGGATTGTAGGAAGATGGCAAGACCAATTAGTTGTATCTTCCGTTGCTCTAATAGCAGATTTTAATTGACGATGGAATCTTTCAATCATTCCATTCGCTTGTGGGTGATAAGGGGTTGTATGGATTTTGTGACAACCGAGAAACCTAGATAACTCTTGAAACAATTTTGATTCAAATTGAGCTCCCTGGTCGGTAGTTATCCTTAAAGGTACGCCGAAACAACATATGAATTGCTCGTAAAATATCTTTGTTATCGTCTCCGCTGAAGTATTCTTAATGGGGTATGCTTCTGGCCATCGAGTGTTCCTGTCGATAATTGTGAAAATATGTGTGTATTCTTTTGATTGTGGCAGAGGTCCAACAATGTCTAAATGAACATGCTCAAATCGAGCATTGGGGATTTTGAAAGTTCCAACTTCTGATTTTGTATGCCTTTGAACTTTTGATTGTTGACATGGTAAGCATGTCTTGGCCCAATTATTGATATTTTTGTTCATACCTTGCCAAAAGTATTTGTTATAAATTAATTTTCGCATTGCACGTATGCCTGGATGTGATAATCCATGCAGTACGTCAAAAATTATTCTTCGAAGTTTATTCGGTATGTATGGCCGAGATCTATTTGTCGAAATTTCGCACCATAATTTACTATTAGTTGAAGGTATATCTATTTCTAGAAGTTTGTATTTAGACTTTATATTTTGATGTTGTTGCTCGATGAGATGTTTAGCTCTATTTCATCTGTTTGCGCTTCATTAATAACATGTAAGTCAATTTTCTTACTGTTCTCGATTGTACTGCATTCTTCGTTATTCTCAGATATGCGTGACAGAGCATCTGCTACCACATTAGATTTACCTTTGATGTGTTGAATGTTTGATGTAAATTGTGTAATGAAATCTAAGTGCCTAGTTTGCCTAGGACTCCTTTCTGTTTTTGTCCAAATGGCGTTTGTTAATGGTTTATGGTCTGTGAATACTATAAATTTTCGACCTTCGAGCACGTGACGAAAATGTTTTATTGCTAAATATACTGCCAACAGTTCCCTGTCGAACACTGAATATTTCGATTCAGCCTTTGTTAATTTTTTTGAGTGGAAAGCCAGCGGCTCCCAACTATGTTCATTAAACTGCTGTAAAACAGCACCTACCGCTATTGCAGAAGCATCCACAGTTAAGTTAAAAGTTGTATTTTCGATGGGGTGCATCAAAAGTGTTGCTGAAGCGAGAGCTTATTTTATGTGTTTGAAATTTGTTTCACACAAGTGTAGCCAAGAGCAGTTTTTGGAATTTTTAGGGTTTTTTAATAAAAGGGTTAAATGATCATATATGGGACTTAACCTTTCTGCTAATTTCGGAATGAAGCGGTGATAGTAATTCACCATTCCTATGAATTGCTGTATGTGCTTGACAGAAGTAGGTGAAGGAAAATTTTGAATGATTTTAACCCTATCAGGAGAAGGAAGTATTCCATCTTTATTAATGTGATGACTTAAGAAATTTAAAGAAGTAGCACCAAAAACACATTTCGCTGCATTTATGTTAATGCCATAAGATGTTAAACGTTCGAAAAGAGTTTTCAAATGTGATTTGTGCTCTTTCTCATTTTGGCTTGCCACCAAAATGTCGTCAATATAAGTAAAAACGTAATCTAAATCTCTGGTAACTTCATTCATGAACCTCTGAAAGGTTTGCGCGGCATTTCTTAGACCAAAGGGCATTCTCGTAAATTCGAAAAGGCCGAAAGGTGTTGTAATTGCTGTTTTGTGGATGTCTTCTGATGCTACTGGTATGTGGTGATATGCTCTTATTAAATCAATTTTCGAGAAAATGTTACAATTACGTAGATTCAACGAGAAATTTTGAATATGTGGGATTGGATACCTGTCCGGGATAGTCATAGCGTTTAGCTGTCTGTAATCGCCACATGGTCACCAATCCGAGCTGTTTCTTTTTTGTACCAAATGTAGTGCTGACGCCGTTGATGATGATGAAGGTTGGCAGAGACCTAATTGAAGCATATGATCGAATTCTATTTTCGCAATTTTAAATTTGTGAGTGTCTAATCTTCGTGGTCTAGTAAACGGCAGTTGTCCTTTTGTCATAATGTGATGGACTACGTTATGCTTTACAGTTACTCCATAGCGAGGAGGTTCTGTCAATGATGGAAATTGTCGTACAATGTTTCCATAATCATTTTCAATCATGAAATGCTTGGGGGAAGGTGAATTTGTCTTAATGGTTAATCCATTTATCGACAAGGATGTGTTGCCATCGATTAGACGTTTGCTATTCAGATCAACTAAAAGGTTGAATTTTATTAGAAAATCGGCTCCTATTATAGGTCGATTGACATCAGCAATGATGAAAGGAAACGTAAAGTCTCTTCTTAAACCAAAATTGGTTTTAAGTAATTTCGTGCCAAAAGTGTGGATGGTAGAGCCCTTTGCTGCGACCAGAGTTAACGTATGGTCTCTTTTGTATCTGCTGTAGAAGGTGGCTGGTATTACTGAAAGGTCTGCCCCTGCGTCTATTAGGAATTTAAATTTATTGTCTTTATCGAATATAAACAGACGTTTAGAAAAAATATGAGGGGAACTCGTTGAACAATTTGATCGGTTTTTTAGTTTTTTGAATTTTGAACTTTTTTGAAAGAACATGGTGACATGCATTTCGTTGCCTTATCCCCGAATTTTTTATGGTACCAACAGATCGTAGAAAACCTAGTACCATCTGCGGAACGACTTCTAGAACGATATCTGAAATTTGAAAAACTTGGTTTATTTTGAATCGATAAATTTTTTACAAGTTGTTCTAGCGAGTCGATCTTGTTTTCTAAATTACAAATTTTGTTTAATAAATTTAAATCACTATTAAAATTATGCGAGCTGATTGTTGTAATACATTTAGATTTTGAAATCTCATGTATTTTGTCTGCTAATTGTAAAAGTTCGTTAATATCTCTGTTACCCGCTGTTGTCAGAGATATGTTGATATTTGCTGGTAACTTTCTCGTCCAGAGTTTTTTTACTAGATTTTCTGTAATCTCTGAATTTGATCCAGCTAGAACTTTCATCGTCCTAAAAAAATCTGTCACCAATTTCAGTATCTGAAAGTAGGAGTTCCAGCTTCTGTCGTCCTGGCGTATTTTGTTGATTTTTTTTTCTTTTTTCTTTGATAGACGTAATTGTAGTTTTCCTTTTTATTTTTTTGTTGTGTTCACTGCTTGATTTGCATTAATCTTTTGATTCTTTACCACTGGTGGGGGGAATCAAAGATCGTATTTTGTTATATCTGTTGTGCTGCTACGACAGCAAATATATGCTCCTTTGGTGGACTTGGCCTAAATTCAAGTTCTTACGCATATGGCAGGATCTGGGAATTTTCTTTGAACATCTTATTGTTTGGGTTGCTGCTGTTGTTCTTTGTTGGGGTCACCAATATCGATGTTCAACGTGGTGCGAATTCTTTGATGGAAATTCATCAAACATATCCAAGCGCCATCGATTCTCAAAAATAAAAAAGTTTCTTTTTAATTTATTTAATTTTTTATTTTGGAGTTATATTTTTATAATTATATTCTTTCTGGTTTTTGTTTTTAATTTCTATTTTTACAATAGATATTTTTTTGGGTTTTTATTTTTAAGTTCTATTTTTACAATATATATTTTTTTATGTTTTTATGTTCAAGGGCACAGAACTAGATCTGAATAATTTCTCTACAGGGAAATCTAACTAAGTCCTATTTGTGTACTTAGATCCATAATACATTTGGATATTTATGACATTTAATTATTTACAGTGTTCTCATTTATGCTACTACTTAATTAAAATCTTAAAGCTTTGGTCTATTTTACTATAATTTATTTTTGTATTTATTTACAATTATATGTAGAACGCTACACATATCTTATTAGATTATTGGAGCCTTTTGAAATAAATACCATGATAGATGGTACTGATAAGTAGTGACTATATGTTGCTTGTAGTGAGTACTACTGTGGACATTTTTCTTTCTAAGTCAGCACTCACCTTCCCTCTGATCCATGCAGGAACGGTGTACCATAGAACCACACACTACAATTTGCTAATTTGTCTGCAAGCATTCCGCGTGGTACAATGTCGGCACTATTATCACTGGAATTAACATGCCACCATTGCTCTACATCGGATAACCATTGAATGCTGGTAACGCAGCCATAATGGTGTTGTAAGATGAAGGCTTAGAATAGATCCAATAAAACATTATTTCTGAGGCTGTGCAGAAGTATGTTGGGATATTGCGCATTCTTAAGTCGCTTGTAACCCGTTACCCGTTGAACTAACTGAGCAGAGAGCTTTGCTGAACAACATTCCAGAGGAGAAAGTGTTACAGTTTTGAAGGGTGCTACCTTGGGCCTTCCTCATAGTGGTCGTACAATTACAACACCATCTTGAGTTATCGACCTGATGTAGATCGCTGAGCTGCATGCCTTTTCGGATGAGTTGCAAAAGGCATGTATCTATCTGGACCTCGACTTTTGATTATCAAATACATGCCGTGCAGCTTTGATATCATTAAACAGCTTGAGTCCTTCACGAAATATGAGGCAGTTAGTGTGTTGGTAAGGCTGCATCTCAGTCCAGCTTAAGTCTCCACAGCTTTTGTATGAACAGTTTTGCAATGACCAGTGTCTAGTATCTACTAATCCGAGTTGATCAAAAATGTGAGCAGTGCCCAATAATACTCATCGTTTTGTAATCCTTTTAATGTTACTCCATATGTGTTTATTGAAAATACATCAAATCGCGGAAAACAAGTTAAGCCAATAGTCTTTATATGACCCTCAGTTTCTTCAGTGAAGTCCAGTTGTAGCTCGATATCTTCTTCCGGAATTCCTTGCAGAAATTGTGGTTGGTTCGCGCAACACTTCCGGAGAATGAAACCTCCACATTGAAGAAGTTCTTTTAGCTGCCTTTGAATTTCCATTGCTTCAGATAAACTATTGGATCCAGTCATTAATATAATCCAGTCATCAATATAAAAATTACTTCTAAGCATTTTTGACCCTAGTGGGAATTTTGCCTTTTCTGGTTCCACTAGGGATTCTAAGCACTTTTTTGCTAAGAATGGAGCAGATGTCGTCCTGTATGTCACAGTTCGAAGTTTGTTATGAAATTTATTCTTCTTAAAGCAAGGCACGTTAATTGAAACACAGCAACTTCATAAAACACATAAAACACTTAGATTTTATTATAACAAATTTCACGGCACACAATCTTAATTTAAATATTCTTCTGTAGGTGTAATAATAATTTAGAAAGGTTATGAAACGAATTCTTTTATAAAACAAATTCCACTCATCGGTTTGTTCGAGCTCCAGACCCAAAGTGACCTGGGGTTGTCGATTCTCAAGCTTTCGTTGACAATCGGTCGTTAATAGATTCCCAAACTTTCGGAATTAGTCATTGAACTAGATATATAGACACTATTAACTATAACTACATAATTCTAAGAAAATTCAAATTACAAGACTAATGTTAAGTTACTACTAAGCATAATAAATTCAATAGTTGTTTGTTAGTAGCCTGATTTAATAAATTGTCCTTTGATTACCCATTCATCAATTGTATACAATTTACTTCTTTTATTTGTTAGCATAAGCGTTGAATTTCTTGATTTGAGCTACTGTCGAAATATTTTTAATCTATTATTGTGAACGACCTTGATGGATTTTCCAATTTTTATAGCGCTATTTTCATTCGATTCCAAGTTGATTATTTTATAAGGTCCTAACCAGTAAGGATCTAGCTTGCATTTCCTTGCTTCATTCCTTAATAAGACTAATCGACCTACAACAAAAGTGACATCCTTACCTTCTCTATTATAGTGAGTTTTCAACCTTTTTTTCGATTTCATCAAATTATCCTTGGCAATTGTGAAGGAGCTTTGGTGTTTAAATTTTATATCGTGGAAATAATCTTAATAATTATAGTGTGTCTCGATTAAATCAGAGGGGGAATTTGGTTTGTTTGGCTTAAAACCATAAAGAATTTCAAAAGGCATAAATCCCGTAGATAGAAAATGAGTAGAATTTACAGAAAACATAGCATAAGGAATCCACAAGTCCCAATTGATTGGGTCCTTCTGACAACAGTTTCGTAGATAGTCCCCGATAGTGCTCTGTGTGCGTTCTAAGGCTCTGTTCAGATGCGACAGTTTTGCTTGTTGACGAAGCCATCGAGGTGGAAATGGGCCTCATCACTCAAGATGAGTTTTCGATGGAATTCCGGATCATTTTCATGCATTTCAAGGACCCAATCAGCAAAGACTCGACGTTATTGATGATCGGCCGGCTTGAGTTCTTGTGTTAACTGAACTTTATATGCCTTAAGACCCAAATCTTTATGCAAAATACGGTGTAATGACGTTTGTGGAATGCCTAATTCCAAAGAACGACGAGGAATGGACAAACCTGGGTTTTCTTCAACACTTTCGGCTACAGCAGCAATATTCTCGGCTGTTCTTGAGCGACGTGCCCGTGCACGTCACTAACTTGTCCCGACAGCTCGAATTTTTCTACCAATTTCTGTATTGCGGTCCGACAAGGTGCTTCACGACGACCCAAAAATGTTCGAGTTTTACGAACCGTCTCTGCCACATTTTCACCATTTTTATAGTGAATTTTAATAATTTTAGTGCATTGTTGAATCGTGTATCGTTCCATTTTTACTAATGGCGTAGTTTCTACTTGTCAAATGTCAAAAACTGACAGCTCCAAAAGTGACATCTACCGAAATAGCGGGCTAATTAAAATAACACCTCTTATTGAAAAACCCTTTATTTTGACACCCTATTCCATATCACTCGCAGGTGAGTGTCTGTAAGAGTCGTGGCGAGTCTTTGGAAGTTTCTCTGATCCGATGTACCCGAAATATTTTGAGAATTTGGTTGATTAAATTGTGTGCCCGACATACGTCTTTCAACTTTATATTTTTTTGTTTGGCATTGAGAAATATGATGGCCTGTTCGTCGACAATAAGCAAAGGTAATATTAATTTTTGAAAATGAACGATTAAGATTAGTGGGCACAGCTCAATATGAAGAATTTGCTTGGGACGAGACATCTTGATTTGAAGAGAACAAAGAATTAACTATAGCAAAATTGAAACACTTTATTGTGGAATGCCCTAACTTGTTGCATAGTTGGCATCTGTCGCTACTAGATTCAGAAGAAATTGAGCTCCGATTCCTATTTTCTATAATCGTCTCTTCTTCGGTAGCCTCAGAAAAGTATCCTTGAGGGTGCATGGATTTTTAGCTTTAATGATCAGTTTGAGGGGATCTCATAGTCTCTGACTGAATGAGCTAAGAGCAGTTTTATTATTGAGTGTATTAAATAGATGAAATGATTTCTACTTTATAAAAGTGCACCTTTATTTTGTGAACATACAACTAAAGTTGTTCAAGATTCAGGACCCGGGTACTCGTTCTTTCTTCCGTCTACCTTCCTGATCTGCTGACCTCTCTCCTCTGAACCGGGAAGTATAGGTAAGGTTTGAGTAATTAAAACTCAGTGAAAACCGTACAGGTACATTCACACTTACCTTCACACTTACGCCGTGTGTAGAAAACCCGAATACCAAATATCGCTTGGGTTATTGATGGCAGTGAATTGGTAAGGGATTCTCCAAATCGAATTATCGCCGCGTTAAGCGCACCGTCGTGAAACTTTGGCGTAATTGGGGGCTTGAGGACATAAGAATATGACGCCGTGTCTAACACCACCGCGCATTATCCCTGAATAAATCCTCAAGCATTTCGCCGTGTTAAGCGCACCGATGTGAGACTTTTCCCCAACATCTGCTCACATTTGACATAAAACACTCAAAACAATCTACAACTAAATCTAAGCCTAGCACTCTCCAAATATTTACTTCACTACATCTTCTGTTTTTATTTAATTGTTTTATACTCTAGAGTCCACGAGATCACTACTTAGAATGAATTCATGTACTTTTTACTGGGCATGCATTACTCTATTTATCCCTTCCAGCATTTTATTATTCTACAACTACCTACTATCCCAGGGTGTTGGGTCTCTTTTCTTTTTACCTGTGGTTATTTTTACCTTTTCTATTGAATTTCTGTTTTTCGGTAACAAGTGCAGTTATTGCCTTAATTTCAGGAACTGATAAACCAGAAGTGGACACCTCATTTAAGGAAGATAGTAACCGTTCGTCACGGTTAGCAGAATGACTTACACTTTCGTTTTTATTCTGCGAATTACTAATTAAGTCAACTTGCAAGGATTCTAGAGAGCGTTGCTCCAAAAATCTTTTTCTTAAAGCACTTTTTAAAGCATCCCAGTCTTCGAATGGGTCATACTTTATCACATCGTATGCCTTACCTACTATAGTTTAGTTGATAAAAAACTAACAAAGTTTTTGGCCTCCTCGACTTTAAGTCAAGCAACAATCAAATCGCAGGACGCACGGAATCTATACAACTCAGAGGCGGTGCCATTAAATTCGGGGATTATCTTTAAGGAAAGCTTTAGATTTAATGCAGACATGATACCAATATGCGATTCAACAGTACTAATTTCGGACTTAGAATCAGTATCGGTACTAAAAGCACTACCAATGTCACTAGCCCTTTAAGCCCTGACCCTCACGATCGTGCGGGTCAGCTATTAATACATACTTCCTTCAATAACGTGTCATGGTTGGACACGAGTCAAAAAGTAATGATTGTTAAAATTTCTAGGTGGACTGTAGTAACACATTTGACCACCAAAAACTAATTGTATTTAGTAATGTGTGTGTAGTTGTGAATTATTTTCATCGTTAGAAATTTGTGTAAATCGCGTAAGATGAGGTATTGTCGCAACTTTTTTGTTATATGTTTATTAGTTATTGCAATAGTTTAAATTATTGCGAAAAATACTAACATATAGTAAATTAGTGACATTATTGAATTTTTTCCAATGATTCATACATGTATAGACTGAAACGTAACGACCCGCACGATTGTGCGGGTTCGGTTTTATTTACAACAAAAATAAAATTTTCTTTCACAATTCAATTGGATTGTACAAAAATGATTATAAAATTTATGGCTGCAGAAGACGTCAAAGAATTATTGGAAAAAGAGTATAGGAATGCTAAATTTTTTTTAAATATATGATTTTTACCTTACCACCTGAATAACCATTCAGTTCAGATCATCTTATTTAGTGTTTTGATGCATTGAAGTAAAATTGAGGGTAAGAAGAAAATTTTACAGGAATATTCAAATTAGCATTGCGAAACTAATTTCGGTATCTAATTATTTTTTCATCTACTTGCCTGTAACTCACACAGGTAGAATTTCAAGGTGAGATATTGTCTTTTAATGGGCCATCCAACACGAGTATTTTTGATGCAGTATGCAAATAGCTTTTCTAGGGAAGGGGTAAAAGAAGCAAAGTAATATCTCTTAATTTTGGAGAAATATTTCCTTGTTTCTTTTACATCTTCCCTAGAAAACCGGTTTGCTTGCTGTATCAAGATTACTCGTGTGAGATGGCCCAATGAGCCTTGTGATTGCAAGCGATTACTAATTTGACATAAGTTTTAATCAAAATCGAATACGCTGTAGGTATCTAAAGAGAGCTCTAAAATTACTGCGTGTTCATTTGGTTATTGGCAAAGTAAAAGAACAGTTTCAGAAAAGCACCGTAAAAGTCTTACGTTTATTAAAATATAAAATAGAACCAAGTAATTGTATATCTTTTCTTATTGTATGTATACCCTATTAATTATTTAACAAGAATGAAACCACAACTTCCAGAAGATAAAATTATTATTATTATAAGTTAGCGGACAACTTGGATTTGAGTGAACTGTCGGATGAAGAGGAAATTGTTTATCCGACCATTTTACCATCTCTTTTGGGGGAATCTAGTTTAGTGATGATGACGATAGTACCGGGGAGTTTTTGCCAATTGACGCCGGAATCACAACATCAATAGACGCTATCTCATCTACATCGCGACATACTCCTTTTCAATTGACAAAAGCATCAGTAAAACCAACAAAACGAAAAAGACTACCAGCTATAGAGAGATCATGGACAGATAAGTAGTTTGGAGACATAGAAGTCGCATGTCCATCTGCGGTTCGCAAATATAATCAATGTATGCGATCAATTAATAGAGTGCTACCGTATATGGTTCAAGACGCGAAAGTTTACATGGAAATGTATTCTTCATTTTCTTGATTTGGCAGTAGTAAATTCATGCATACAATACAATCGAAATGTTAAAGACAACAAAATTCCAAATAAGGACCGATTGGATTTGCTGAAATTTAGGCTAGAGATTTCCGAGGCTATTATTGCTACTCGACGCCACAGAAGAAGAGCGATAGTGAAAGCAGTGATGAGGAAACTCCAGCAGTAAAACACCCGAAATTTTATAATCTTCCTGCGAACAGTCCTAGCATTGTAAAAAGATACGATGGCTACGAACACTTTCCAATTGTAGATAATATTAAAAATCCACATATGTAGAGAATGGAGATCTGTACAAGTCACACAAATACATGTAATAATTAATTATAAGCTGTATATTTAAAAAATAAAATAAAATTCACACCAATGATATAAAAAAGGTATTATTTCTTTCTTGTAATTCATCCTGTTTTTAGTACAGATAAGGCGGATTTTGTATTCAATAAAACCGGACCCACACGATCGTGCGGGTGAGTTCAAAAGTCTCACAGAGCTCAACAATTTTTCTTACTAATTTTTCCATTCTTTTAGGTCCCCAATTATTACAAAAATTCTATTTTAATAACTTTTGCGACCAGAAATTTCTCTGGTCTTAAAGGGCTAATGAGTATTTCTTTTACCTGCTTCAGCGTTAATTTTGGTGCAAGGCTCATTAAAATCTGCTTCAACAATGTCAACAAATTAATTTTTCACTAACACTCACTTCATTCGTAGCTTTATCCAATTTTAAATTTGTATTTCAAATTTTAATAAATAATTAAACAGAATTGAGATGTATGTATGTAATCCAATTAAATTTCAAAGGAAAATTTTGTTTACTTACGGTTAGTATTCCTAATTTCTAATGTTTCCCGTTTGATGTAAATGTAATTAGTCCACAAATTGAATTTCACAGATTTTACTCTGCGGTCTTTCCTGTTTAGAACCCTCGATGATAAGACCACATATAAAATTTAGAAGCAAGCTAGCTTCTGTAATTTGCTGCTGGCCAAATAACGGTTTCTCTGTACTGACGTCGTGATTAGCTGGTTCTATTGTAAGTGCACCACAGCAGCCGGACTGGTTATCTCGAATGCTCCAATGATGACGATAACAATCAAATTGATATTTTGTTACTGCGATTGTAGTTAATTACAGCTGTATGTATGTACGTATGATCGAAATTGTTTTGTTTTAGGTTATATAATGGACATCTTCTCTGCTGTAAATTGCGATGACTTTTTCATTCCTTCAATTCCAGGGAGTGTATTTGATACGTTTTTTTTTTTTACTAATTGCCCTCCGGTGAGTGGAAAAACACAAAGCATTAATATTTTGCTGATAAGAACTTAAAAGACAAATGCAGAGGAATATTTAAGATTCACCATGAAATTGCTAATTGCTCTGCAAAAAGACTATGATTCGGGTATGATTTGCAAATTTAAATCTGCATACCACACATACCACACGTTGCTAATCAACCCGCGTTCGTTTAGTCGCGCGAGAAAACTAATTCTAGATGCTTGAGGTGTTCATTTTCTGATTTTGATGCAATTAAAATGTCATCCAAATAGACAAAGCAAAATGAAAACTGCTGTAAAATTGAATGAATGAATCTATGGAAAGTCTGTGCGGCATTGCAAAGGCCGAAAGTCATCCTAGTGAACTCGAACAGTCCGAAAGTTGTACATATTGCCGTCTTTGGAATATCCTCAGGTTCGATCGGGATGTGGTCGTAAGCCTTATTTAGGTCTAACGTTGAAAAATAATTGCAGCCTTCTAAGTTATACGAAAAATCGTGGATCAAAGGTATAGGAAATCTGTCGGGAACTGTGCAGGAGTTAAGACGCCTATAATCGCCACACGGCCTCCACTCCTCGTTCTTCTTTTTCACTAAGTGAAGAGGACGAAGAGCTTTTTGACGGTCGGCAAAAGAAAGTCGAACTCTTTTTGGCAACGGCTAGCTTGTCGGGGGGAAGACGTCAACCCTTCGCAAAAGATTTCGAATGTTTGAATTGATTGTCGAATCGATACAGATTGACAAAGCTGACGATTGGCAAAAAGCTCGCTTCTCCGTCGCCTTCAGGGAGGTTAGCGAATCGATTAGCAATCTTTTTTTAATATCAACCAGAAGCCCATAGTGACCCAGGAAGTCGGCGCCCAGTATCGGTCTTGGTACGTCTGCTTTTATGAATTGCCAAGAAAAAATACAACGAAGACATAGATTTAAGTTTAAAAGTTTATGGCAATAAGTACTAATTGACGAACAATTTGCTGCTTGAAGACAAAGGGTTAACTTCGAGCGTCTGTTGGAGATGCTGGAAAGACTGACACGTCTGCACCTGTGTCTACTAAAATACTTTTTTTTTTAATTTTGGTTAGTGCCGCCACTTTCACCCGTCGTCAAGAGTGGAGGGTAAATTAATTTAAAGTCTTATCGGAATGATTCATTTATTTAACACATACATTAGAATTTCCAAACTTACATGGACGAATACATTTCTTCGCATTGGACTGCAATTTACGATGATACCAGCATAAATCCCTGACGCTATCGTAGTGGGAACTGCGCGAATCGGACCTATACCTACTTCTGTTTCGCGGTGGGCTTCTTCGAGAACAGGAGCTACGGCGATTTGAACTTTGTTCGACCAACTTTTCGAGTTTGTCGACCTTGACAGTTAGTTGGTTGAGCGACTGGGACAGATCCTCCAATAAAACATTGGTTGCGACTTCGGGTTGACTTCTGCGATAGTATATGCACAGGCAGCTAGCACTTCTAAAGTCCCGGGGTTACATGCTAAAATTGCTTGCGATTTGAACTTTGTTCGACCAACTTTTCGAGTTTGTCGACCTTGACAGTTAGTTGGTTGAGCGACTGGGACAGATCCTCCAATGAAACATTGGTTGGACCTCGTGTTGACTTCTGCGATAGTATATGCACAGGCAGCTAGCACTTCTAAAGTCCCGGGGTTACATGCTAAAATTGCTTGCATGTTGGCCTGTAATCGTTGCAGCCAAAGTGACTTTAAAATTTCTTCACTTATGTTTCTTCTACTGAGATTACGCATCTACCTGAGCAACTGTGAGGGATGAAAGCTGCCTAAAGACGTCTCCGTCAGTACCTGCTTCAGCCTCTGACTTTCACTACCGGACAGTCTGGAAGTTAATAATTCTCGTAACTTTATGTACTTGTCTAGAGTAGGTGGTTCCTCTATGGCGTCACTGACCACACCTACTACACCTTCATCCGGAGCACTGACCACATAATTAAACTTAGTTTTATCTTGTTTGATTCCGGCCAAGTCAAATTGCGACTCTAATTGACGGAATCACAATTCCGGGCTACATTTCCAGACAGGAGCCGACTTAACAGAAAACGCGCCGATACCTACTGGTGGATGAGTGTAGAGCAACGTCGACCATCCCATAACATCCGTGGCAGTACCCACGTTCGAGCCCGTAGGCTTATTTGAAACATCACAATAACTTGTCTCACGAAGGGCCTTGAAAGATGGCCTTACGACAAAAGTGGAAAGACAGATATGACCACCGGTCACCTTGAAAGTTGCGGGAGGTTTACACGTTTCAAATAGCCTTAATGGAAACCCTATACAACTTACGATTATGTGCGTATAACAAAAAAGGTAGATGTATATACATATGTGTATATATAAAAAAGATAAGTAATATATAAATGAATAAAGGTAATAAAGAACCGTGAGTGAACAGTAACAAAAAAAAAAATCAAGAGAGAAACAAAATTTTAACGTAATCTTGCTGCTACAACCTTAGTAAACTGTCTCACGATCTCTGGCTGGTAAATCTTGGCGTTTGTCGGGGTCACCAATTGTAGTCTATTACTACTACTATGTTGCCTGGTGGTTGGTTATTCACTGTGAAGTTGCTTGGTCACTATTATGTTATTCTGTGCTTGGTTGTCGTTGTGAAGTTGCTTGTTCACTATTATGTTGCCAAAGAAAGAACTTAATAAGCCTGGAAGTTCTAGCGGTGGGAACAAGAGTGGATGTGGTTGCGTGAATGAACATCTAGCCACAGTCCTGTGACACCAGATACTTGGCTCAGCTTCCACGTTAGATTTCCACATCTTTCGATCTTCTTTGAGAATTGCAGTACTGTGGAAGAAATACTGGTTCAATTCTATTTTAAGAATTATTTCTTCAAGGGAGCGATTAGGGTTTGAGAAGAAAAAGACAAAAATCTTTTAAACAACTTGTATAATTCTTCAGTCAACTAGGTCTTAAAACGTTTGTACTTAAAAATGTCTGGTTGGTATTATTATTAAATAACACGTGGTTGATATTATTTACTTACACGTTCTTTCTAAATTAAGATCTATCTCGGATCACAACATTTAGCCAAATCATATTCTAACTCCTCTCAGAAAATTTAAAAACAAAACATTTATTAACCGGGTTGCTGGATTTAACAAAAAACTAACTTACCCACAACTCGCAAAGTGCTCGCTCATTCGGCTCCACTAAACTTACAAATGTTTAAAGCATGGTGCTATTCAGATGCCAATCGTGAGTACGTTTGACGCGTGTCAGCGTTTGATTAAATCTATCTGACAAACGAAGGCGACGCCGCCACAAGTCAAAAAACACATTTACAGAGAGTCAAGTGACTTACGAAGACCCGAAGATTCAGAATGCATAGGTAGTTTTTGATTTGTGTCCCTGGCGATTATTTGAAACCTTGCCATGATCCTATTCCAGGAGCCACAAAGAATTCGGTAGATGTCAGCATCTTGTCTGAGGAAGGCTTTTCAAAACTCTTGCATTTGTATTTAGTTTCGACAACAAAATTTCCCATCTGTGTATTGAGGCTGAGAAAAAATTTGCAATGCTTACAAAGTACAGAAGAAAGATAAATCAGCTTCACACCACTCAGTAGCATATGATCCGACAAGATTTAGTGAGTATGATAAACAAGAGACAAAAGCTGCCAGAGGATCCCCTATCCTTATTCTTTCTTGAAGACCGGAATATACACTCGACATATTGGTTGCGTTGTCATAAGACTGTCCGCGACATTTGGTGATATCCAAGTCGTAAATTTCAAAGTATCAAGAACCACGTTAGCCCCGTGTTGCACTTTATGTCCACAATTTGGCTTGAATTTCCTAACCATTCTACAGGACATCCCTCTGCAGACACAAATTCATACGACGAATGAACGATGACCTACGTGGGATATCTGAGAAGTTTAGTGGAAAGAGATGGAAAAATTTTAAGTTTATCTCGACCTTGCTTATGACCTTTTCTGGCATGATGTCGATAAATTCATCGCATATACTGGATGGGAGATATGATGATATATCGTATTCTTCGTTTACGAAGCGTTTTATGTGCACATCCAGAAAAGGATCCAGCTCAGCCATAAGTTACATAGATATAGTTCCCGGTATTTCCTGATCCAATTTCACATGTGTACTGCCCGTTGTTAGAACGTACATGCAAATTTGAATTTAGTGAAACTGAAATGAATGCACTGGTAAATTTGGATCAAGTTCAGTGGTCGCTCTCTTATCAAAATAAAGACAATTTGCTTCCCTTTAACTTACAATAAACAGTCGAACTTATTTTTGTAGAATTTCCCACTACTAAAATCAGATTATGTATATATATTATTAGGTCAGAGATCCACACACGCTAGAAAACACACTTATTGACACAGATTTGTAATGTACGACTTTCAAGAATAGCTGTTGTGGGATAAAACTCAATATAGAAGTTTTGAGTCTGGGAATTTTGGATCACACTGAAAAACACTTAATGGCAGAAAGTTGCAATTTTATTTTCAGAACTCAATTTTAGCATGGTATTTTTGTAATATATTCCTTTTTCAGGAATTGTTTTTAGCACAAATCTAACGGATAATGATTTTAATTTGATCTGCTCGATGAGGCTATACTTTTTTATTGTATTTGTGCAGTATTTTTGTTGGGTTTTTTATCTGTTTTTTTTTTTTTCTATTAGAGTTAATTTTACTAAAAGTTTTGATGCTTTGTTTTCAGGATGTTTTCTCTTCTGAAGTTGTTTTTTAAAAAAATATATATTCGAATTGATTTGGTTTGAACAACATGTGAACCTCTTAATAGCATTCCGCCGACAATGACTTCACAACAGAGACAATACGTCTCAACACCACATGCCAGTATTTTATCTCCTCTTTCGTTTCAAGAAGATCGAGGCATTGCTGACTTATCCTTTAGTTACGTCATGAAGTCGAAGAATTGTCGAGGCATGTTAGATATTATATTCGCGCGAGATGTTATTGGGACGTTTGACATCGTACAAATATAGATAGTCAGTAAACCGCATATTTCATTTACGGTAAGCACGCACGAAAAAGCGACGAAAAAATGGGAACGTTATATATTATATAAAAGTATTTTATAGCAATTTCAGAACACACATATATCGTAAACTACAGAACCAATTTTTTCATTTCCCATGAAAAAGTCATAAAGGAAGAGCGAGTACAAAAACATATCCTATATAAATATAGAACATATAAGTTTTGTATGTTTTGGCCGTGCTATAACACACCGAACACAGTTTTTTTCATGTGTAATGTACCAAAAAACGTGATCAATTGAGAATTTGCCGCCCTGGAGGGTGATTCTTATCTTTTGTCGTACTTAAATGTCGGAATATATTCCTAAGGAATGAGATTTTCTTCTTCCTTTTTATTGTTATTCAACTTATTCAGGTTGTGGTGAACTAAAACCGAACAGAAAATGACACAAGTTAACCACTTTGACCGTCAAGTGAAATTTTGTAAAAAGTCATGTACACTTTGACAATAAATAAAAGTAGAGATTACTCTTTAGGACTTTATACCGGGGTAAAGTTATATTTGTTCAAGAAGGATTTTTTTGGATTCTCCGGTATATAGAAAAAATTAAAAAATATTTTTAATTTGTTATTCATCACTCCATTATATTTTTGGTGAGAAGTTTCAAGTGTTAGTTTTGACTCATCAACAGGTCCCAAATAGCGAAATTGAGTGACTTGAAAAACAAATGAAAAAGTAGAACAAAGAAAAGAAATTAAAAAATAAAAACATTGAGAAAAATCGAAAAAAAATTATTAAAAAAGTTTAAAAAAATTAAGAAACCAGATTCATTCGAAGCGAATCGAACCTGTATATGCCCGCAGTGTGGCTGAAAACAGAAGAAAGAAAAAGGAAGAAGAAGAAACGTTTCGCGTTAGCGTTAGCCGTCACTCAATTTCGCTATTTGGGACCTCCTGATGAGTCAAAACCAAGACTTGAAACTTGTCACCAAAAATATAATGGAGTGTGTGATGAAATAACAATTTAAAAACATTTTTTAATTTTTTCTAAATACCGGAGAATCCAAAAAAATTCCTTCTTGAACAAATATTTGAAAATAAAGTGATTAAAGGCAACTCAAAAAAGTCCTCCTATCATAATTATACAGGAATCTGTTCTCAATATTCTACATACCTAGCAAGTGTACACAAAATTTCAGTTACTGAAATTCAGTGCCGTTCAATTTCTTAGCCATTCAAATATATTTAGTTAAAAACTCTACGAAGAAGATGCGCTCACCAGCTGTTTTGTGGATTTTTACTATTCGATTTCTTGAATTCGTGCTTAATTTTTCCTACATCTGTATGGTTTTATTCTGATCGACTCGAATTCAGTAATAAGGACCAGCACAAATACGTACTGCCAAGGCATCTCAAATTCTACTGCGTATGTAATATAAATACATACATACATATATGTACCTACAATGTATGTACATAAGAACTGTTAACAGTTTATATTCTTTATAAAAGTTATAAAAACTTATTATTTTGCAATTTTTTACATGACCTCAGTGATGGTTGCAAAATTAAATTTATTATTATTTTACCTTACTCAACATTCCGTTAAAATTTAATAACTGTTCGAAGTAATGTGAATTGATTGTCTTCTTTGACTGGCCTATTATTCATATCTCATTTTTGCTCTGAAATATATTTAATCCGTTCTTATAAAAATCATTATTACAAATTCACACATATTATTTTATTACTCTAATTAGGTGTAGAATTTCCATTTACCACAGTATAAAATTTTTGTCACAACATCTTGAGCAGTTGACTGATTTGTCGCATATTTAGGCTTGTTTTTTGACGTTTGTTCACCGAAAATTCATTTAAGCTCATTTTGTGGTAGATAATAGTGAAGACACGAAATGAACTGTGCTGATAGAAAAGTACGACAAAAGTGAGGTGAATATGTCAAAATTCACGCCTAAAATGTACGACAAAAGATCAGAAAGTGTTGAAGAAAACCCAGGATTGTCCATTCCTCGTTGTTCTTTGGAATTAGGCATTCCACAAACGTCATTACACCGTATTTTTCATAAAGATTTGAGTTCAGTTAACACAAGAACTCAAGCCGGCCGATCATCAACAACGTCGAGTTTTTGCTGATTGGGTCCTTGAAATGCATGAAAATGATCCGGAATTCCATCGAAAACTCATCTTGAGTGATGAGGCCCATTTCCACCTCGATGGCTTCGTCAACAAGCAAAATTGTCGCATCTGGGGCTCGGAAAACCCAAGAGTTATTGTTGAAAAGCCTCTCTATCCTCAACGTGTGACTGTTTGATGCGGTTTATGGTCCCGCGGGGTCATTGGACTTTACTTTTTCGAAAATGAGGCTGGAGCAACAGTTACGGTGAATGGATTGCGCTATCGACAGATGATTAATGATTTTTTATGGCCGGAATTGGATGGTATTGATCTGGATAACGTTTACTTTCAACAAGACGGCGCTACGTGCCATACAAGCAACGAAACCATTGATCTTTTACGGGAAAAGTTTCCGGACCGTGTTATCTCTCGAAGAGGTGATCACAATTGGCCACCGAGATCTTGTGACTTAACACCTTGCGACTTCTTCCTTTGGGGCCACGTGAAAGAGAACGTCTACGCCAACAGCCCAGCGTCGATTCAAGACCTCAAAGATGGAATTCGTGAGGCTATCGAGGACATAGGGCAGCCACTTTGCGATTTGGTTATGGAAAATTTCCTGAAAAGGATATGGTCCTGTAGGCGTGGTCGTGGTGGTCTTTTGGCTGATGTTATTTTCCATTATTAACGGCATACCTTCCTCTTTATAATGAAATAAAGATCCGATCATTTATCTCAAAAAATGGCATTTTTCTTTGAATATCAAAATAACACCTCTTCTTGGAAAACCCTTTATAATGTAAATGAATTAAAGAAAATGTTCATTAAGAAATCAATGAAAGACGAAATCTTACAAAGAAATATCTCAGTTTATATTTAATACAAAAAAGAACTTAGTACTAGAGCATGTTACAAAAGTTGAAATTAATACAATAAAACTAATAAAAAGAGGGCTAAATCTGAAATAAGTAAAATATCCTAAGACTTTTGTATTTGTTTTTAAAAATAAATCTTTCTTCAGTTAATATTCCTCATTATCAATAAAATCTCTTTATTTGTCTGTTGGAATTAGCCATGATATATGAATTAGAAAATCGCAATCATTTTGCACAAAAAGCAAACTATGGTGAATCTCCGGAGTGTTGTCTCTCAAGTCGCAAACAATTAAAATTTTCAGGTGTTAACAAGCTCTCAATATGTATATGACACTAAAGGAATTCGATTTCTCTTTATCGATATCTGAAAACCAATCAAAATTAGAAAAGAACTGCTGTAGAATAACAGAAAAACGAAAATATTTACAAATTCTTCAAATCTATACATATACATTACAAATATCTGTCCTTGGGGGGCAGACCAGACTCTCCGCACGAACTAACTTTCGCTTATCAAAATAAAATTTATTCTGTAATTACTTCTAAAGCAATGTTATATTTACAGAGGAATAAACATCAGTTTGTTGAGCAACTAGTCCTACATATACAGGGTGTTTCCCACTAGGAGGTCAGTAGAGCGGGAGGTTATAGTACTCAGATAGATGAACAAAAAATTGTTTGGCAGGGGGGGGGGCATATCAACCATTTAGGAGTTACAGAGTGATTACGAAAAAAAGCTATTTTTTCACAAAACACCCTGTATCTTAAAAACTACTAGAAAAAGCTCATTGTATGCAGAGCTTCATGGCCTTTCCAACGACTGCTCAATCAGCACCATAGCCCTCTCCCCTCATGATTGTCTCAACTCAAAATTTTGGATTTTCTTACCTTTTGTTTTAATTTAACTTCTATTATTTTTGCAGAAAGGTCATTAACATACCGTTTTTTTTATAAAACCTGTAAAATGTAGACTCTCCTCTTTAATATGACCTATTACACCCAATGTGTCATTGTACAAAATATCGTCTAATTTCGGTGTGACCTGAATAGGTTATGAGTTAATAACTGTTTAAAGGCTGGTGTTAACACATAGGGTGTAATAGGTCAACTTAAAGAGGAGAGTCTACAGTTTACAGTTTTTATAAAAAAAGGTATGTTAATGACCTTTTTGCAAAAATAAGAGAAGTTAAATTTAAAAAAAGGTAAGAAAATTCGAAATTTTGAGTTTGACAACCATAATTCTTGAGGGGAGAGGGCTATGGGGCTGATTGAGCACTCGTTGGAAAGGCCATGAAGTTCTGCATACAATAAGCTTTCAACAGTGGCCATACATCTAGCAGTTTTTAAGATACAGGGTGTTTTGTGAAAAAAAGCTTTTTTTTGTAATCACCCTGTAACTCCTAAACGGTTGATATGCCCCCCCCCCCCTGCCATAGAATTTTTTGTTCATCTATCTGAGTACTATCACCTCTCGCTCTACTGACCTCCTAGTGGGAAACACCCTGTATGTATGTGTATGTTTGTAGATCTGGTTTTACCGACACTTACATTTTTTTATTAAATTCGTTCATTTTCTGATCGAGCGAATAGAAACATTTTATTTTGCAATATTTTTCTGCATATTTGACATTTTACGTACATCCAACAATGTTCGAGTTATCCTAACTAAAACAACACACATTTTTTCTATAAACACTAGCTGATGCCGGATTATCTTAACATTGGATACGTCCCGTTTTAGTGAAGAGGAATTGTCTTCATCGTCCTTAAATCAATAAATAATTTTTAATTTTAATTATGTACTATACATTGGTTGTCCGTTCAGAAGAACTGTTATTACAGCTACTGCTACCACCGATGCATACTAATTGACACATGATGTCGTCATCGGCTAACCCTCAGGAATTCTCATCGTAATTACCTAAAATTCCGCCTGCACTGTTGATCAAAAGTTGAGAAGACTGTGGACTAAGTTGTGATGGTAGTGGTAGACCCGCCTGCTGTTGCTGATGAAGCTGTTTATTGAGCAGTGGTATTGTGCATCCTGTTGAACCATATGGGGATGTTGGTGATGTTCTTGTTTCATATTTTGAGAGATAGGATCTTGGTGGAATCCTTGTGTAAATATTTGGTGGGGAGCGTGCTGATAACAGTGGTGGCGGTGCTGTATATATGGGTGGTGCGGGCGCTCGTTGTGGAGAGTTATATAGCGCGAAAGCTGGATTAGTAGTTAAAGATAATTCACCGTACTGAAAAATAAAAAAAAAATATTTTAATATATTTTTCCTTTTTGTTGTGTTGCAAAAAACACATTCAAATTCTAATAAAAAAAAATAAACAGGTTGAGCTTTTGTAATAACTTTTTTTTTAAGACATTAATTTTTTTTATATAGTATAGCTATTTTTTTTTTATTCTACACTAATGTGTAGATAATACCATAGATGACACAAGAGCTAGATGTCGCATGCAGTACTAAAAAAGTATACAAATTTTATATGGCTGGGTGGTCCATTCCGGAATGGACCACAACATTTGAAATGATGTATACGACGAGCGATTCATATTTTTTCGTATCTGAAGTATTGGGGAAGTCGATCAAATGTATACAAAACTACTATTATAAAATCATTTGCATTCGTCACAATCTGAAACATATTATGGTCCATTTCAGAATGCACTACTCATTTCACAATGTGTATACTCTGCTTTAGTATGGCATGCGACATCTAGTTCTTGTGCCATCTATGATAATACGCATTAAAAGTTTTGACGATATGTTCATTAGCATGTGGGATGTTGCTTATTTGACTTCATTCTACCTAAACCGAATTTATGTGTCAGTATGTTTAGCTAAATGTGAAAGTAAAATCGCCATTGTAAAATAAATAACACGAAAAGTTTGTCTTGGTGATGAAGACGTTGAGAGAGTTCAGCACCTGCTGTGTGGATGCCTTAAACGTGCCAACCGTTGGAAGAATGCGTTCAGCATCTACTTTTTGGGCGAATTGGTGGAGCTAACAGACAAGGAGTTGGGGGTCATAGTAATTTTCATTAACTCCTGCGTCTGGTTTCAGCGCACCTCCTAAGTAGGAGGTAACCTTCCCAGGTAGGGTCCCAAAAATATGGTATCACAGTAAACCACAAATGGTATACGTGATGCTTGTCGTACTAGTTCCCGTGATGGCCACCACGCTAACGTAAGCTAACCTTGTCTTTGCGATTTTGAAAATGTAATAACATTCTCTGAAGACATAACTACTACTTCGTCTTCTTATGTTCTCCGCGAGCGTCAGCGGTTGCATGAAATTTCACCGCCATGGCTCAATAAAGAACTGAAACGTCCCCATCCACGCATAATATTAAAACTTATTTTGATTTTTGCATGTCTGCCCGTCCGTCCGTCTATGCGCACGATCACTCGAGAACGCGTTCACTTTGAAAACTGAAACTTTGTACAAGTACGTTCGACAATGAGACAAATCGGGCAACTCCCTCGTGGAGTTGCCATACAAAATCTCCATTTTCCACTATATATTTAACCACTGCCTGAGAAATCGTCTACATAGAGAGCTGAAATTTGGTAAATGGTGTTTTTATAGAAAATAACAAATAAAATTTCAAAAATGGACTAAATCGAGCAACCCTCTCTTGGTGTTGCCATATAATAATTTAGGTTTTTTAGGTAACACCTACTGTCAAAACGGTCACTCCTAGACATTTTTAGTGTACTAAAAACTTCTTCAGAGTACTAAATCCTATAAAATTGGTTATAATCATTTTTGCTGGCCAAGGAACCGTTTTAGAAATATGTGTGAAGAGCCACTCCAAAAATCCAGCTTGAATAGATCGGTGACCATACGAAATGTTATACGAGCATTCATCTAGACGGTATCATAGGAATTGGTCTTAGACCAATTCTAACTTTTTTACTTGTTAAGTTTATTATCTAGTATAAAGAAAAACGGACAACTACGCCAATACCATGAGGATCATCTACCTGCTAGTGATAATTCTTCTGAAATTGGTAATATGTTTGCTTCATTTTTTTGACAATGCATTTGGCTCGTAAGATTTTCAACCTCGAAATAGTAATATCAGACATATGAACGAATCAAATAACGTTTCATTCACTATCCTTTCAATTACACAAGAGGATATACTCGATCATATTAATGGGCTTCTAAATTATTTTAGAACGGGTCTAGCCTTTTATAAGTCTTGCTGCCTTGCCCTGGTAGCTCTGCTGAGAATTATTTTCCAAAATTCGGTCCTTTATCGTACGTATTTACAAAACAGGTAGTAACAATGAAATTTCTTACTATTGGACTATTGCAAAATTGTCTTGCATGCCCAAATTATTCGAATATATCATTTACTCTCAGCTATCAACTTCCTGTAATAATTTGCTCTCTTCAAATCAACATGGGTTAATTTCGGTGAATTCTACAATCACAAATTTGTTGGTATTTGTTTCGCATACCATTGGCGGGCTTGCAAAAGGCTACTAGACAGATTATATTTATACAGACGTTAGTAAAGCCTTCGATAAACTATATCTCTAAGCGATACTCTATAAAATGGAAAAGTGTGGGTTTCCTCCTTCATTTCTAAAATGGACGGAGTCTTATTTAGATAATAGAGAATACCAAATCCATTTCTGCTATTGCATCTCTAAGGCTTCGTCTGGTGTACCTCAACGTAGTCATTTGGGCCCGTTGTTCTTTACTCTGTCTGTTGACGAGATTGTCTCTGATGTGAGGCACTTCAAAGTCCTGATATATGCTGAGCTTTTTGCTCATATTAAATGTGTTAACGATTGTGAAGTACAGGGTGACCTTCACAGATTATATGATTCTTATGATTATGCGTTCTTGCATTCCTCGATTCGCCGCATGGGTTTTGTCTGTGACTTTTATGTCAAATGTGATCACAGATTGAGTCTTCTCTCCTATGTAAACTATATGGTATCAAAGAACAGTTGTATGCTGGGTTTTATAAAACGGTGGTCCCGAGTGCTTTCGAATCCTACGATAACATTGCGTTTGTACACTTGCTTTGCGAGACCACTTCTTGAATACGCTAGCCAGCACTTGTCTCGATTTTACGGTACGCACATCGACCGTATCGACACTGTTCAGCGGAACTTCGTACGATTTGCTCTCAGGCATCTACGCTGCAATAATTCATTAATGCGTGCACCCTATGTGGATCGCTTGAAGCTTTTAAATATGCACTCACTTGAGAAACGTCGCATAGTTGCCGATGTAACTTTTGTGCATCAACTCTTAACTGCGAAAATTGATTAACAAAATCCCTTTTCGTGATAGTAGGCACAATTATAAAAGGCTACCTCTGTGGTACTGTTAGTAATATGGCTGAGCATGTTGTTGTTGACGTTTTGAAGCATGTTTAAAAAAAGAACGTCTATATAATATCTAAGTTTTTTTTTATTTAATTTTCTTTTAATTTCTTGTATTTTGTTCTATGTTGCATTGTATTTATTTCCATAAGGTGATTGGCTTATGTTTTGCTTAACGTACTAATGCTAACACCGACTAAGTGATGATCGGCATGTATTGTTGAGCGTTTATTTATTCAACGTGTCACTTCTGCAAGATTGTATTAAACTGGTTCTGATAGTCAAATTTAAATGGTAACATTCCAGGGAATGCTATCTATCAAACTATATAATTATCGAGCGTTAATGGAAGGAAAAACAAGTTTTTCGTAGAGGTACACAAATAATACATAAAATTTGGAAAAATTAATGTACGTATGAGATGATAACATATATTCGTTAGTCATGTTTCTCTACGGGTGAACTTTCATTATGTCTACGCTTTAGCGTAGACAAACTTATTTAGTGTAGATAATTTCCACAATGTCGACTATTACGTCCACAATGTCGACTATTGCGTCCACAATGTCGACTATTGTGTCCACACTGTCGATTATGTGCAACTATTGTGTAGCTATGTCGACTATTGTGTCAAATATTGTGTCCACAATGTCGACTGTTGTGTCGACTATTGTGTGAACTATTGTGTCCACTATGTCGACTGTTGTGTCGACTATTGTGTGAACTATTGTGTGGACTATTGTGTATATATGAGCTAATAAAATAAATTTTGAAGAGAAGCTCGGATTCGATAAGACATAATAATAAATATGCCGCTGTTTGTATTCAATCCAAACAGAATTTCCTAAATACTCCTCAAAGTCGACTAAGAGAACACAGGTAGGACAAAATAAAATATGCAAAACTGTTCTATGTTTTTCAAACGAGAAGATTATATAGTATTTCAAAATATTTGCAAATTTTTTTATTTGTTCAGAAATATTTGCAAGCCACAAGATATAAAAGTAAAACATCTTCTCAATTGCAAGCAAGTCAAGAGCAATGCAAAATCATTTACAATTATATTATTTTGGATAATGCAGCAGTTCAACAAAATGAAGCGAGTATTGAGTTAGCTTCGGAGCACTTATTAAATGCTTATGTTAATTCTGGATAACGGTGAGCTTATTTATTTAAGTCATTATTGTTTTATTGTACACCAACAGATTCTGATCATATTCATAATTTTATAGATTCTTTAAACTAAAAAGGCATGTCTAGGGAAAATGTAAGCTCTTCACGTTCATGCTCATCGGCTTCAGCATCTTTATCAAGCGCCACTAGGTTTTGCTTTCCAAAGCCACATCGAAACGATGAATCTTCAAAAAAATGTAAATTTCCGTCAGCTTCGAAATTAACAATCTACTCTGGAAATACATCGCCAATATGGCTTCCGAGCTCATCTGGAGACATGCGATGCTCATGTGGAGACATGCTGACTTTTCTTACGGAACGTTGGAACCGTAGTCTTCACAGATTTGGTGAGTCCAAAATCGTTGCCCTAGATATTTCAAAGGTCTTTGATAGAGCCTGGCATCCAGCCCATATAGCTAAACTTAAAGCACTGGTCTCTCCCCTCCTCCTCTATCATGGATTTAAAGTTTCCTATCTAGTCGCCAAATACGTGTTGTGTTAGATGGCGTTACATCTGAACCTCATCCCATAAATGCCGGTGTGCCTCAAGGCTGTGTTATCTCTCCAACTCTCTTCTTAATTTTCATTAGTGATCTGCTTTCCCTTACTTTCAATCCCATCCATAGCTTCGCTGATGACAGTATCCTTCATTCTACATACTCCTTTGACACTCTTGCGGACTCCAGAGGGAATACCGCATGTGTTAAAAAATATTGCATGATTAGATCATTGACTAACGATCTGAACAATATCTTCGCTTGGGGCAAAGCTAATTGCGTCAAATTCAATGCATCTAAGACCCAAAGCTGTCTCATTTCATTAAAACAAGATCATAACTTAACCACACCCGTTTCTTTTGATAGAGCATTAGTCCCTTATGTACCGTCACTAAGCATTCTTGACATTAATATTTCCAGGAAGTTTATCTGGACAGATCACATCTTCTCTGTTGCCAAGAAGCATCGAAATGTCTTGGATTTCTGAAAAGGTGTAAGAAATATTTCAGCCCGTCAAATCTAGCGCTTCTCTACAAGTGCTACATTAGACCTCGAGTGGAATACAATTCCCATATATGGGGTGGATTATTGGATCGTTGGATATTGTCCAAAAGAGAGCCTTCAAGTTCATTGGCGATTTGGCAATAACTTGTCATATCGACTCACTTGAGCACCGCCGCAATGTTGGTTTCGCTCCTTTGTCGCTACATGCATGGTCAATGCTCTGACGAAATATCTAGTCTAATCCCTTGTAGACTGATTCTTGCACGCCGTATTCGCGCTGCAAGCCGCGCACATCCTTTTATCCTTCAAATTACTTTCGGCCGTACAGTAAAAGCTTCTGTTTTCCTCCGGCATACAATTTGCGGAAGTTTAAGGGCGACGTACATCGTCACCTCCGCCACTCTCCTATATCCCCTTTTCCTTTCCCTATCTCCTTCCTACTAAAAAAAAAACACATCATCTCCTTCACTTTCAGAAAGTAAAAATAATAACAGGTCGTTCTACAAAAACAGTTTGCATATAATGTCTAGTGTTATTGCCAAATTGAACAATAAAGAAGAAGAGGAACTAAACGAAGCCCTTTCAAAATATATTTTTACCTACAATTAACTGCTACGGTTGGTGGATTCTAATTACTTCAAAAATGTTATTAAATCAATACGGCCAGCATATACAGATCGGCCAGCATATACAGATGATATTCCTTGCAGGAAAGCACTTTCAACCACATTACTTGATAATGCATTTCTTCAGCAAAGTATTCTCTAAGTGCGGCTTCAGTTTTATTAATTATCGGGACCCTATGGGTGATTCTGAGACAGCTGAAAAATTGTTCGATATTGTTGTAGAATCAGTAGACCTTGCAAAGAGCTACTTAACCATATGGACAACGATCCAGTAAAAGTTCATGTAAAATTGAAGACTTGATAGAAATCAGATCTGATCTCATTTGCATAAAGTGTTTTCATCAGTATTGTGCGTTTTGTGTACAAGCGCGTACATGTGAGTCGATGCGCTTTTTTAATTTAATTCATTTCTTGGGAGTACATCGAACATAAAAAAAAGCGCTAATTTGAAGTTAATTAAGAAGTGGAGGCTGAAAACAATTCTGTTAAAGTAAAAAAAGAAATATTCTAAAATATATCTACTGCAAGCATCCCTGCAAAGACACAAACGCTACTGATCAGAATTTGACATGATCATTTATAGTGTGTGGGCTAGACCTCCGTCAATGTTATTTGACATAAAAGCTTATAAATTTTCTTAAAAAGTATCACTGACCACAATGAGAATTCTATTGTATCTGATAATGCTGTCATGGGTAAACTGGGGAAACTGTCACAACATTTGATATGGCATAGCAACTGTAGTAGCCATACAGGAAATTTATTTGCCAAGGATATTCTACAGCAATAATTAACAAATAAAGAGACATCTATTTTAAAAGAGTTTAAGTAAGCCGACTTCGAAAAGTATGTAATTGAGAAAGGTAGAAGTAGCACTAAGCTGCCATGTGATAACACATGGTGTTCATATCGCGATTCTTACCAACGTTTTGTCAAATTTGAAATGTATAACAACTAAATCAAAAAATAGAAAAATTAAGCAACACGTTTCTAAGTTACTTTTGACGATGAATTTGTAGAAGATGTTCAAAATAAAATAAAACTTTTTGACCCCATATGTGCACTTATAAATACTTGTCAATCATCTGTATATTCAGCTGCAAATGTTGTAAGTCTTCGGCTCTCCTTCACACTTCCAAAGGAGTTTGAACTCAAGTGCTCATAAGGGAAAAAACGGCAATTTGTTAATTAACGAATTGAATTGTACGAGAATAGATCATTGGCATAGTTTTCAAAGGAAAACTTAATTCTTTAAATATC
Source organism: Dioctria rufipes (assembly GCA_963924295.1). Lineage (NCBI taxonomy): Eukaryota > Metazoa > Arthropoda > Insecta > Diptera > Asilidae > Dioctria > Dioctria rufipes. The sequence goes on along the minus strand of OZ002740.1, from coordinate 69,427,068 downwards.
TTTACGAGAAAGTTATAAAAAAACCATGAATTGGCCACAAAACTGTTAACGATTCCATCATATGCCCAAATAGAATGACTTTTTTCAAGTTGGCCACACGTTTATTCTACAAACAGAAATCGGTTAACCATTGAAAGATCTAAACGATTGCTGCATATTGATGACAAAGATGATGAGAATTCTGACTAATTTATATTAATGTGAATAACTTTTCCTAATTTAAGTTAATTGTGCAATTATAACTAAGTTCTTAGTTTAATCAGAATCTATTTTCAAACTAAAAAACTATTATAAATCCATTTGAATTTTCTACCAGTTTTTTATTCTCTACATTGTCTATGCTTGTAAATTTTATGTAGACAAGAGATTATTGTCAACAGATAATTGTCGATGCGTAGACAATAATGTAGTTTACGTCATGTAGGCTACGTCGCACAAAACTGATATTCGTTAACGTATATTTTACTTGGTGTTCATAATTGCCTGAGAATGCTGTAAATTTCGGTTATAATTTTAAGTCAAATCAAATCAATGCATTGATAATTTGCAAATTTTTTTTAGCATGGTATACAATCATCGGATTGCTAAAGTGCAACGCTAAAGCGTAATACAGAGCAGATAATGAAATTAGAGTTTATTTTATTTTTTCATGTCTAGCACATAAGCTTATGACTAACTTGATTAAATTAAAGGAAGCATCTTGCCACTCAAAATTCGCCATTGTAGTAACTTCAAATTTAGAAAAAAACAATCTTGCAAAGCTCATTTTCCCTTGCAAATTTTTGTTATTATATTACATGACATCTCTGCTACAAATTAAAATTTATCTCCTTAAGTAGGTACCGCATTTGCGATGATATACTTTGATGTGGCACTATGTTTTGGATATCTAATGACAAAAGTTGTGTGCTTTGATATATATTTTTAATACGGAATTGGTTTTTATTAATTTAAAAAGAAATCTTAAAGAAGATTGAATGCATTACAACCATAAAAAAAATATACAAAAATATTGAAAATTTGCGTATCCAGACCCAGACCACCTTCTATTGAAATATGTTCTTATAAGATATGCAGGAATGATTCATATTATACCAAGCATTATTCAATTATTTGGATTAGTGAATAGATACTCGACCGATATGATAGGTAATTCGCATTTCTACCTGAGATGTGAAAGTGGTGGCTTTATTCTGGCTATAGCAACTAAATTTATAATAAAGCGAAACAATCGACGAGGTATTCTGACATCAGGGTATTAACTATTTTGCTCCTATACTTAGGATATAATAATGCATTCGTCGTCGACAGTTTTAGAAACCTATTCTGGTACTTATTTGTTAATTTTTAGGGTTCCGTCACCAAGTTGTATCTCATGAACCGTAATAGGTAGACAGTTCCAATTTTCACAGACTGTGTCTTTCTATTGGCGATATAACAACAAATATAAAAGTTAAATAAATGTAAAAACTAAAGGGGGCCTCTATACAAGAAAGGTGATTTTTTCGGCGTTTTTTTTTTGGTTTTATTTTCAATCTTATATTATCTGGGCTGTATCTCATTAACCGTAATAAGTAGACAGTTAAAATTTTCACATAGAGTGTTCTTCTAGTGCCGGTATACCAGCAAATACTAAAAATATAATAAAATTACAAATTAAAGGGGGGCCCATACAAGAAATGTGATTCTTTCGGCGTTTTTTTCCTCGTTTTATTCTCATTCATTATTATTATCATAAGTAGGCATTTTTTTTTTCAAATGACAGGCTTATTTTTCAAATGACGCCTTCTCTCATTTGAAAAAATAAACAAAAAGTAGATAGTGTTAAATTTTGTACGATGGTACGGAAGCCTTCGTGCGTGGGTCCGACTCGCACTTGGTCGTTTATTTATGATGGCAAAACAGCCCTCCGCAAGAAAAATTAAGAATCTTACAGCACCTCTGCTTACCTTCGTTTTTCTGACTACCTAATGATATAATAATCAATAAAGGTTGACAATATCGTTACTCAGAAGAATGTTTCTTACCGCTTATTCAGAAAGTTTAAAAAGTCGTATTAATAACTTTAAAAGTGAATGCGCACCACATAAATTGCTGGAGCTCTTAATTTGATTTCAAAAAAAGTACACAGAGTAAAAAGAATTTTCGGAATATTTATTTCACAACTTTAAAAGGAATTACATGATATAAAAACTCGGGAAGAAACATATAAACTTTTGAGATTCTTACTTTTTTATAAAATACAAAATTTATTACGCATTGTAGTTGTAATTAAATATGAAGCGTAGTTTTAAATTTAAAACGAGAAAAACGTAAAACGTAAACGTAATTTCACTCCATTTTAGCTAATCATGGAAATCCAAATTATGTAATATCCCGCAACATGACAGTAATTTCGGATGTTTTGCCCATCTGCCCCCATAGTTATACGGGCCTCAACAATTGTGTATCGGAAAGCCCTGCTGCTAACAGTCTATATTATTGAAGTCTGTGGTTAACTCATACATTTCGGAGCATTCTGGTGAAAATGCTGCAATTATTTGGATCTTCATTAAATAATTTATTCAGCACCATAATTGCCAAATCTCTTCTTAAACCGGTTCGAAGAAGTCATTGACGTGTCCACTATCTCTAGGAATGATCGTTTTTACAATATACGTAATAATCATAAATTTTTATATTGCCCGATTTAGCCTATTTTTGAAAATATATTTACTATTCTGCAAAATTGCAAAATTTCAGCTCTCTAAGTGATAGCGTTCTGGATTTATCGTGAGGATAGACGGACGAACGGACATGGAAAAATCAAAATAATGTTTAATTTTATGCGTGAGTGTCCAATCCACATTGCTCTACCAGCATTATTTCCGTGCGTTACAAACGGAATGACAAACTTAGTATAGGTACGCTATAGATTTCATTTAGTGTATAAAAGTGAAAGCGTAATTGGTCCTTAAGCAAGGGGAAAAATAACTGTTTTAAACGCACGCACATTGTCTAGACAAATATCTATTTACATTAACATGTATGTTGCAATAATAATAAGTATAAATAATAACAAACAAGAAAGGCCCAATATTGGATAGTTGTGGAAAAACACCTTTTGAAGGAAAGGCTTTGTATCCAATTTTCATTATTTACTTACATAAATTGGGAAAATTTATCGAGCTAAAAGGAAACATATTTTGAAAAATAAAATAAGTTTAGATAATAAAAAATTTTCATATCTCAAATTTATTGAGTTAGCAAACAGCCCTTGTACATTGGTGGAATAAATTGTTATAAGGAAAAATGGTAAGGTCAGTAAATTTATGATAACTTTAGAAAAACAGCTAGTTTATGTAGACTTTAAGATTTTAGCAATAAGTTCTTTGGGACCGACCATTTACTAATGTGACTGATGTCATTGTTTGATCAATTGCACTAATTTTCAATAATTTTCGTTAATCACAAAGATTTGCAATAAATAATTAAATAAATAGACCTATTTCTCAAATCAGTATTTTCTACTTATGACCACTAAGTAAGTTATAAGAATTTTATTTCCTTTGAAAGAAAATCAAAAATACCTAAAAAAATTCAAGAAAATTTAAATCTAAAAAGGTTAAATTATAAAAGGGCTCAATAAACCGACCATGCTAAACAACATGACCGACTTATCTTTTCACACGCATAGAAAGTTACATTATCAATATCTTTGCATGGCCCGAACAATAAACCGACAAAAAAAGTCAGTTTTAATGACAAGTCCTAACCTCAATAAGGAAAAAACAAAAGTTCAAGTGCACATACATAGTCTATGTGCAAAAAGTAACTAAGTGACAAAGTGATAAAACGGCAGGACGGTGGCTCGATGTTTATGAAAATCTCGTGTGGCGGCATTTTTTTTTAGGCGATTGCAGGTTAAAAATTAATTGTGGAGAAATCGAAATTAAATTACAGAGTATTGAGAACCAACAATAAAGATTCTAAATCCAAGTGTTTTCTGTTTATCGAAACTTGGTTGGGAACTAAGTATGCACACCTACCACCCTACCTGAAGACAACAACCGATAATTTATGGGTACATTACGCATAAACAAACCGGGACACAATCCAATTATAGGAAGTTCATCGAATAAAAACTTACGTAAATCAAATATAATTAGATTAAGTCATCTTTCAGTTAAACTTGTAAGACATGCATTCATGATTATAAATGCTGCGCATAGCTGCTAAGGTCAATGCACTATTGTTGCTATGCGTAGTTAAGAATTATTATATGGTGCCGTGTGCATAGTGGCTAACGTCAATACACTATTGTTACTATGCGCAGGGTAGAGTTATTTGGTGCTACTGTGCGCATATCAGAGGCAATAAAAGTCGCAGGCCAACTTGAGTCTTTCTTCTTTTTTACATTAAGCGCGCACGTATTGCACATCATCATACGAATCAACTTGACTTGAATATTATTAACAAATTCACTTTATCTTGTGTATCGACTAACTTAAAGATATTTATTGTGGTTCTCGACTGGAATAAATTTTATTAACATAATCACTTTATCTTGGGTAGCGACTAGAATAACACTTACCGTTCGACAGTGGTAAAGTATCTTGTTCCGGGGAACGACTAGAACAAGAATTTTACTAATCAAAATACAACTTTGCTTTCGGTTTCGACTGAATTAAAGTATCCTAATCCGGGGAACGACTAGAATAAGATATATAATAAATTTCTTTTAACAGCATAAAGTCGATCCATAATCCAAATTTTTGAGTACCTTTTATATTGGTCTTTGGTGTTCATTCAATATTTATATATATACAGGGTGTTTCCCCTTAGGAGGTCAATAGAGCAGGAGGGGATAGTACTCATCTAGACGACCCAAAATTTGAATGGCAGGGGGGGGGGATTAAACTGTTAGAAGTAACAGGGTGTTTTTCACAAAACACCCTGTATCTAAAAACTACAGGGCACACGGTCACAGTTAAGCGCTCATTGTATGCAGAGCTGCATGGTTTTTCCAACGACTGTTCAACTAGCCCCGTACCCCTCTACCTAAAGAATTGCGGTTGTTGCAAAAAGGTCGTTAACATTACATTTTTTTTTAATAAAAACTGGAAACTGTAGACTTTCCGCTTTAATTTGACCGATTACACCATATGTGTTAACTGTAGCCGTTAAACAGTTAATAACTCATAACCTATTCAGGTCACACCGAAATTAGACGATATTTTTTGAAATGACACAACAGATTACCGTTGAGAATAGGTTTGAAAATAGGTTTGAGAATAGGTCAAGAGCTAATAACGCTTAAAGGGCTACAGCTAGCACATAGTCAAATTTAAGAGGAGAGTCTACAGTTTATAGTTTTTATAAAAAAAAGTTATGTTAAAGACCTTTTTGCAAAACTAATAGAGGTTAAATAAAAAAAAAAGGTAAGAAAATCCGAAATTTATAGTTTAGACAACTACGATTCTTTAGGGAGGTACGGGGCTGGTTGAGTGGTCGGGAAAGGCCATGAAATTCTGCACATAATATGCGCTTAACTGTGCACATACACCCTTAGTTTTTAGGATACAGGGTGAAAAACTAGATTTTTCTTCATCACCCTGTAACTCCTAAACGGGGGCAATACCAACCCCCCCCCCCCCTTTCCTTCCCACTCACATACAATTTTTGGTTAGTCTAGGTGAGTACTATCATCTCCTGCTCTATTGACCTCCTAAGGGGAAACACACTGTATATACTATATAAATATATTTCTCGTTGCCATTCCTAAAGGGCGATTTTTTTGCTTTACAATACTCACTGCAGTAATCATAATTTTGTTTTATTTAAATTAGTAGAATAATAGTGAAGTATCATTTATCGGGATTGTATATATTTAAGAGTAATATAGCATTTTAGCGGAATTGTATATATTTAAGATAATGAACTAATCTCGAACGTTCTAGTTGTAGTAAGTCATTAGTTAAAGGCGAGTGTAATCAACTGACGAAAAAATAAACCACTACACTTTAAAATTTCATCGGCGCTATTAATTACAGCCCCATTCCTTTGGATAATTTTTTATTTATATATTTTTTTAAATTGTTCTCCACAAGAGCAGAACATAGAGAGTTCATGTTAAAACCTCCGAAGGACCGCCTTACGAAAAAAGTCGCTCGGTAAAGAGTATTGAAAAATATTTTGTAGGAAAACTAATTAGTCTGTTTAAAATAGTTTGAATAAAAAGTATTCTTTTAAGCAAAAACAAATAAAGAGAGTTCGTATTAAAAAGTCGGAGTGGTCGCTTCGCGAAGCCTATTTTGAACAAACTTAGAAGAATTAGTTTGCCATAGTATAACTTGTCGGATGTTAGAAAAGAATAACCCAACGGGATTGAAAAGAGATGACTTGCCGGTCACTAAGTAATCAGTAACATAACTCGTCAGTTTTCTAATGATTAGCCTTGCAATGTTAAATCGTGTGGTTTAATAAATTAAATTATCGATCGTCACGTCTATCTAAAGTTATTGGGCGGTACGCTAATCGAGGTAATAGTAAAGAAAAATTATATGCTGGTGCTTACTTCGTAGATGATTAATTCAATTGCAAATTGCCACATTAATCTAACATAAGAACGATAAATTTTCAATTGTGATTTCGCATAATTATTTGATTAAATTAGTCCAGATTAAGGGAATTAATTTAGAAACAGTTGTAATAGTTTAATTGAGTGAATTGCTTAACAAAGAAAAACTAGCTCGTAGTAAATAAAAAATTGTAGAAATACAGAAGTGGTAATTCAGGTGTATTTTAGTATAACTGATCCTTCGCTTCGAGTTAGAAAAGCTCAGGCCACCAGCATTGCACAGCGTAATTGGGCGGTCTTGAGGATAGGTGTGACGTTATTAAAAATTTCCCCGATACTGCGTAACACAAGTAGGCGTTGTGTTCTAAATGTGAAGCCAGAAAAGTTATAAGCGGATTGTAGTCGGCGCTGGCAAAAACTTGAACACACCCTAGATAGACATAATTTTTTTAGCCTGTTCATATATATATATTGCCCAGCATTTTCTTTCAATAAGAAAAAATAAATAGGAGAGTCAGTATGAGATGTACAATTGGAATTAGTAGCTTCAGAAAATTTGGAAACACATATATGTATGTACTTGTGTATGGATGTATTTGCAAACATAAGTGTAATATATTCACAATTGGGAGCAAGTAAGTCCACTTTTATACCGGAATGCTTTCGTTTGCTGCTGCTATTTAAATGGAGTTCAGAGACGAACAGGGCCTCATCATAAATATCTGTTCTAAGCAAGGGAAAGTTGATCTCGAATTTATTAGGTACTTTTCTATACTTAAATTTGAAATTTTGCACTATTATTTATATTGAATGGGTAAATTCCTTCCACACATTCCATAAGTGTGTACGAATATTTAAAAAATTGCATTCCAATGTCGTTTTAAAAAAAATATTATGTCATAGGATTAGATACTAGTTGCTTTGAATCGTAAAGTAAAATTTAAATGAATATTTTTTCTTGGTCACCTTATACAATATTCAATAACGCGGAATTTAAATGGCGCGGAAATTTAAAACCTCCCCGAGAAGAAAACAATCACATAAAGCTCTATATCTTTTGAAGAAAGAACTGGGTCATATTAAGGAAAGAGCTGATGAGGTTCCATCATCACATTAGAAAATTAGCTAGAAGCATATTATTCAGACAATTATGGGAAAACTCAATTACGTCATCATTTCTAAGGCTTCTTGACTTGATAAATAACGCTACCCACAATAGTATTGCGATGATATAGTAGATACCTATCAATATCCCCCTCCCCTGAGTGATGTAAGAGGATTTTCATTTCTAACGAACAAATCGATCTGCAACACTCCAAACGAATTCATTACGCACACTGAATCCACCATGTCAATGCATCCACTATGTTTATAGCAGCTATTCCCGGTGAAATAATTGACAGAGAAGAAGAATTATTCTTGTTTTATATGCATACATTCATTGCGGTCTTGTACATCTGGCAAGTTCTTTGCCACAATTCATGAAAGGAATAAAGCTAGTAAGTTCTGAACGTACGAAGGAGTGTGGGTTTTGTCTCCTCCTATTTCTTAGCAATATAAAATATATTCACCTAGTAGCTATAAAAAAACAAACAAAGTAACGATAAAGTTGAGAGAACGCAATTTCCATTATTCCATTATTTGCTGTCTTTGAATCGCAAGACAAGCATTACAACATCCTTCTGGGTGAAACTACAGACGAACACTTGCATCTTTGCAATTCTATGAATAATAAAAATCCAATAATAACATAGCTATGTACAATCTACATTTCGGGTACGTATTATTCAAATGCAACATTGAAAAGTGACTGGTAAAACGGTTGAGCGATTGACTCCATAATACGAATACAATAAGAAATGAGAAAAATTGAGCTCAATTTCAATATAATCTGCAGGCAGTCTAATCGATCATTCAACCTGAAATGGCAGTATTTTGAGGAGTTCGAGTTTAGAAAGAAGCAGTACGTTTTGATTGAGAGTTGAGATGTTAATTTTGGCAGGCTCGAATTGTGTTCATACAAATTGGTTGAAAAATTCGAGTTATCTAAACGTTCACGCAAATAGTACGACTTGGTACGGCACCACCAAGTCTGTAGACTTGCATGAGCACGTGTAGCGTAAGTAGGAGCTGAGACTGAAGTGGGGCATGAATGAAATCGACAGAAACTATTGCGTACAGCTAAATCTGATGACTGTGATATTTAACTAAAGTCTGGATAAAAGTCATTGGTATGAGCATGTCAAGTCGTACGATTTGCATAAACGTGTGTAAGCAGGCTACAGCATGTTTGAAGTTAAAATTGAACATGTTCATTATTTCTGTCATATGCCAGGAGTTGTGGGAAGTGCAGTGAGAACTTTCCTCTGACAAAAGATAAATTATATTTATATTTAAGTATTATCATGAGGAATAAAAATGGGAAAAAGAGGTTGAGAAATTTTGGCAGTTCTCTTAAAGACCGTTGAATGTTTCAATATTTCTAAGCGGCATTGGATATACTTATTGACGTCGCTTTTTTCTTTACCTCCATAACAATGCAACCAAAAGCATCATCACCCACGCATACATTTCAAGTGAAATAAGAACATGTGCCATTTTGTGTGAAGAGTACGTTGTAGTGCCATGCCATGTGTATGTTATGGCTGATCCATCAAACACTATATTCGAAATTGTGTTGTAGTGCTTGATGGTTGGTGGGCCATATATAAACGTGTTTGCTCACGTGTTGGGTTCATCAATAAATGTGTATTTTTGCTTTTCAAGAGACGTATTTTGTTTAAATTATAGCAGCTTTTTAAGCGCTTAATTACGCATATTGTTGATGTGGATATTATGAGTCACAGCTTATAGGCTGTTGAAGAATATTATTATGAAGTCTCACTATGAATGTCAGAGATATTGGAAGAAATTTTCAACTTCGTCAGAAATGTAGGGAAGAGTGTCAATAACAAGTTTCACGTAATAGGGAGAACACCATGAAAAAATCAAGAATTTTATTTTAATTCACCTAAAAATTGTCATTAATAAAACAAGTTTCTCTCGCGAATTATGTAGGGTAGAGTCCAGCAACAATAAAGCACAGTAATCAATTCTCTAAGTGAGCATTACAAATTAAAAAATACTACTTCAATTTTAAGCAATTGCAATGATATGCTTAGAGTAAGTGTGCATATCTACGAGTAAGTAACTAAAGGAGAGGCCCACTGTCATCAACAATTTTTGTCCGTATATCAAAGATGGGTAAGTTTATACGCACACTATAAAAATCTGCATTGCAGGCGGATCGAAATAGAAGTTTATGCAAGGGAGTATGGCGCGGTTTTTGAACGTATGAGGCAAAATTGTATACCAGCAGCAGCATCGAAATTACAAGCATTTACCAATATACCAATTCCCAGTTTACTATTAAAAAAGAGGCAAATAAAATATTACTAAATTTAAGCATAAAAGAATGTAAATATTTTTCTATTTAATCCCCTTCCACTTTAAATTTTAACCTGTTGCCTTTGTGCTGAGGTATATTATTAACAGAACATAAACAAAAGTGACACCTAGGGTACATATAGACAAAGATGCACCCATTTGTTAGAAGGTGAGAAAATTCACCACGTCGGCTCGCAAAAATTGCATATACATACATATACACGCAATGGCCTCTCCTTTAGTTTCTTACTCATATAGAATAGTCACCTGAGAGAGTTCAAAATATTTATCACAATCTTGGAAATAGTTGAAACAATTTATTGTACTTTTAGGCGTATATTCTAACTTTTATCCTCTGCAAATTTATTAATTCATTTAGTCGTAGATGAAAGGGATACATCAGAAATGAGCTGTGGTGAAAACCGAACTACGTCGGATTTTATTAGAGTCAAGGTATGCGACAAAGATATATGCACCCAGGAAAATAGACTCTTTGTCCATGACTCGTCACATAGTCTTACGGATATGTCATGCAATCGCCATGACGATAGCACTGGTATATTTATAAATGTTACATGAATTTCAATCTTCTTTTTTTTTTATACAAAAAAATGACATATAAATTTGTAGGTAATCGTAGAAAATCGTGCAGTTCATTTTAAGCAGAGTACAGGCGTACATCCAGTACAGTTTAAAAGCTGCGCAGGATGATTTTGTTGATGAGTACTAAAAGAATATGCGTCGTTTCATTTACAGATTTTTATTACAAACTATATGAGTGTCTTACAATCATTCGTTCTCAGAAAATTTAAAAAAATTGTATTCAATGTCGAAAAGTTGTCCTTCCGTGGCAGGATTAAATACAGGTGGAAACTTTATATATAAGATACCCAATTATCTCCTACAAACTAAAAATGTACATATGTATGTAAATATGTACATTCCTATGGAAGGCTGAACAAAACGTAGCGTTTTCCCTACCCACCATCATACCATCCAACACAACAACTAACCCTCGATTCGGCAGCAAACTATAATCAAGTGGTTGAATAGATTTGCTTTCGACTCTAACCTACTGTTACACACACCGCAGAGACGCTAAAAAATTTTCCGCGCCTGTACTATCTAACATCATATCGAACATCCGACTCGGATCGCCCAACAAACTACATCTAATTGAGTGGGTTCACCTAAATACGCAAGTAATGCAGCCATTCCACCAAGTACATACTTGAGTATTTATTAATTATTTAAGTAAGTCTAATACCTCTCATAATACAGGTTCAAGAGCTTTCAAAAACTGATTTCAGAAATTATAAAAAATTTATATCCAGCTAAATAACTGCAAATATCATAAAATATGTTTCAAAAAGTTAGGAAATGAAACAGAATCTTATAAGATTTTACTGTTTTAATTTCTGAAGGTATAGCATATGCAAGCTAAGCTTTAAACATGTGTACTGTAAACTAACCTTGAGCAAGTCAACTCAGGAGCACGACAGACGTGCCAAATAACTACTGTGTACTGTATATCTTAAATAAATAACTAATCTTATTAAATAAATGTAATCATTTATTCATGTGGTACAGAAACCCAACCAACTCAAATAATTAAACCTGACAAATTCGGTATAGTTATTAGTTTGAAGTTGAAATGTGTGCTTTCAGTTGATAATGGCTAAAAAAGCGTAAATTTCTTGCGTCCACCAAAACCTGTATTCACCGATAATGATAAGGACATTTCGAGACAATGGATTGCTTTGGAAACAACAATATGAATATTTCGAAATTGCAACGCAAATTACAGAAAAACTGCAAAATAATCAATGTCCGCAATAGGATCTGCAGCAATTCAAGTATATAGTTCACTAACGCAGCCACTTCCAGTAGCTGATGCATCGGAAGTATCCTTGGATCAAGAAAAAAGTATCTTCCAAGATTATTTTTCATCAAGCGTTAACACTACATTTGAGCGCTATAAATTTCATCAAATCCGATAGGAGGATGGAGAAAAAATCGCCGAACTTTTATCAAGACTTCTTCTCCAAGCCCAGAATTGTGCGTTTCAGCAAATGCTCGACAGCATCTTACGAGATCAACTCATTATAGGTGTTAGCAATGAAGAGTTAAGACTGAAACTATTGTCGCAAGATATAAACTTGCAGCAAGCTATACAAATTTTCAAAGCCACAGAGACCGCGCAAATACAGTCAGCGCAAATCACAAAAGGTGAGCGATTAATTAATTCAATTAAAACACAAAAAACCTCTAAAGCCTTTGACTGCAGAAATTGTGGTAAATATCACGAAATTGGTAATTGTAAGTGTAAACGAAAGAATCATTGGAAATGTTGTCGACAAAATCAAAAAAGGTATGATAATAAATATTCATCAAAACCAATACATACAATTACACAACGCAGAGAAAGTAGTGTTAACAACAATGATACCAGTGTTATGTGTATTGGTATAATTTCTAGTAAAGTAAGAAATAAAAATTTGTGGATGGAAACTGTTAAATTCAATTCTGTTAAAGAGTGCAAAATGCTACTAGATACAGGAGCAGAATGCAATGTGATACCAAAAAGCTTATGTAAAAGCACAGAGACAGAATTAAAAATGTATATAGTTAAGTCTTTGATATCTGTAAGTAATCATAAAATTAAAGTACTAGGTGTAAAGCTGTGCTTAAATGTGTAATTCCAAACACAACATCTACGGTTGCTTTAAAAGAATATTTAAAAAATGTGGATGTGTCTATAGATGATATTCTGATTCATACTAAAACAGTGAACGAGTTACGTAATACAACCAATGAAGTGTTACAAGTAATGCGAGCAACGGCTTAAAATTAAATAAAGAAAAAAGCAAATTCGAACAAACCCAAATAAAATTTCTCGGCTATATCATCAGATGGAATGTCAGCGGATCCAGAGAAGACATAAGAGATCTCCCGCCTGAGACCCCCTACTAATCGCACAGAATTACAGCGAATCCTTAAGTAAATTTTTCCCAAATTACTCTAAAATAACAAGACCACTACTAACACTGCTAGAAAAAACTACGCAGTAGATATGGGATATTGATCAACAAAACACTTTTGACAATTTAAAAGTAATAATAATAAAACCACCAGTCTTCAAATTATAAAGGGTTTTCCAATAAGAGGTGTTATTTTGATATTAAAAGAAAAATGGCAGTTTTTTAGATAAATGATCGGATCTTTATTTCATTAAAAAGAGGAAGGTATGCCGTTAATAATGGAAAATAACATCAGCCAAATGACCACCACAACCACGCCTACAGGACCATATCCTTTTCATGAAATTTTCCATAACCAAATCACAAAGTGGCTGCCCTATGTCCTCGACAGCCTCACGAATTCCATCTTTGAGGTCTTGAATCAACGCTGGACTGTTGGCGTAGACCTCCTCTTTCACGTGGCCTCAAAGGAAGAGGTCGCAAGGTGTTAAGTCACAAGATCTCGGTGGCCAATTGTGATCACCTCTTCGAGAGATAACACGGTCCGGAAACTTTTCCCGTAAAAGATCAATGGTTTCGTTGCTTGTATGGCAAGTAGCGCCGTCTTGTTGAAAGTAAACGTTGTCCAGATCAATACCATCCAATTCCGGCCATAAAAAATCATTAATCATCTGTCGATAGCGCAATCCATTCACCGTAACTGTTGCTCCAGCCTCTTCGAAAGAGTAAGGTCCAACCAATGACCCCGCGGGACCATAAACCGCACCAAACAGTCACACGTTGAGGATAGAGAGGCTTTTCAACAATAACTCTTGGGTTTTCCGAGCCCCAGATGCGACAATTTTGCTTGTTGACGAAGCCATCGAGGTGGAAATGGGCCTCATCACTCAAGATGAGTTTTCGATGGAATTCCGGATCATTTTCATGCATTTCAAGGACCCAATCAGCAAAGACTCGACGTTGTTGATGATCGGCCGGCTTGATTTCTTGTATTAACTGAACTTTATAAGCCTTAGTAGTTGGTAGTTGGGGTAGTTGGTTAACATTCAAATTTTGGTTATTATCTGTTCTAGGAAGAGTCTCTCTTGTTCAAGTTCAGTAAAATGCTTCCTTTGTTGTTTTATGCATTTACCAATCTCATTACCTTCTTACTCCTGATATACCTTACCTACTGGTAGATACTCAATTAAAAGTTATATTTTTTGCCTTTGAAATTTTATTCCAATCCATCTTTGAATTGAAACTGCTTTCGGAGCTCATATACTTTTAACGAGTCGATAATATCTTTCTAGTTAAATTCTAATACAAGTTGCTATTGAATGGATTTCCTTTTGAAAAATAGTTGGGTGTGATTTTTGAGCTTTGTCCCTATGACTCTCATGTCCACCATGCGTTCTGTTCTAGATCCGTTCGGGTAGTAGATGAGTGACCCGTATGGAAAACACGATTTATCGTTCGTTCAACCTCTATTTTAAAGCTATAAGTGACAGTGGTCAGTCCCCTTCATTATCTGTGAGCATGATGAATAAAAAGTAGAAAACTAACGGGCTACGCTCAGTTCATTTCGACCCTAAGGGAACATTGATCTAAAACCAGAAAATATGGTTGATTATATTAACATTCTACAGAAATTTCAGACTGAAGAAATGATAATTGAAATAGGGAATATCAAGGATATCAAATTCAATTTTGGTATAGTATTTGAACTGATTCCTGCGAAATGACCGTCTTTAGCCACGTGGGGCCTATAGCACTTTAGAAAATGGGGCCCTCTATCAGAAATTATATTCTAACCTGATTTGAGTTATTAACAGGAATAATAGCGTACAATGCAATTGCTAATCAATTGCTAATAAGACATTGAAAATACACTGATTGCAAGTTCGAAAGCGAGTATACTGGTTTTCAGTCTCCAGAAGAAAGATAAGGTAAAGTGGAGAGTCCACATCCAAATGTCATATTTAATGTAAAGAGAAAGCTTCGAGCGTACGAGTCTGTTTAGTTGTTTTGTAATCAAATGATTTAGGGGAATAATTTTATTCAAACAGAGTAGCCAGTACTATGTTAACATGACAGGTAAGAAATTAAAAAAATACTGGGTCAGTGTTTACACTTACACAATGCAATGCCAATGATGACTTTATATAAAAATTTGGTCCCATGCATAGAATTTCGAATAAATCCTACTTTCATTACCCAAACTCTAATAGTTCTTATGGAAAAATGCATTACTTTCAACTTCAACCTTCAGCACAATGTAAATAAGCCTCCGTACTAAAAGTTTTATTCAGAAATTTTGTTATATAATTCCTTGTACATTTGGCAGCATAAAAATCTAGGTACTTTCTTTAAGAATATTGTTTATATTTTATTACTCAAACATAACACTACACATAAAAATCAGAAAATGCGTTGAATTCTGTTGCCTTCATACCAGCTTTCATTTCTCTATGTGTTTTCTCACAGAGAAATGAAAGCTCACTTCAAAGTGGGAGCAAATAGTTCTTAAATCAGATCTAGTTTGGTTTGAAACTGATTTTCTTTTGAAAATGTATAAAAACCTAAAGTATAAATATACTACACGAATAAAACTTTTAGTACGGAGGCTTATTTACATTGTGCAGAAGTTTCAAGTTGAAAGTAATGCATTTTTCCATAAAAACCAGTGCTAAGAGAAGTGCGAAATCCTACCACTCTAATACTTTTGCAAGTAGCAAAATCGTTTTCTGTCACGGCCTGAAACATAAAGACGGCAATGGCCTAGCGCAAGAGTTATGAAGGTATTATATTTACGTGACGAAGACGATATTACTTCATAGTGTTGTTATCGGAAACACTTTTAGGAAATAAAGTTAATTATTACCGCTTGTAGGTACAACTATTTTATATGTATTACTTCGACATGGCTTGGCTTTTATTGTATTAATTATAATTTGAAATTTTTTTTTGTAATTTGTATATGATTAACTTCAAATTGAAATGCTTTCGTGTTCGCTTGATTTGTTTATTTTTCAAACCTGCCGCGGGAAATAGAAGATCGTTTTGGAAGACCAAATTCGATTAAGCTTGATTTAATTACGGATGAAAAACAATTTTTATTTTTTGGTTACATGATAAATGCATAATAACAGGGTGTCTCTGATGAATCCAGGTAATAATCCGTGAAAATTATGCCTTTCTATTTGGGATACTTCGTATATTAATGATAAGAAAAAGTCGTTAATTTTTAATACATTCACTGCCAAAATTTTTGAGCACATATTTGAAAGTAAGCCACTGCCAAACGAAAATGTGAGCCCAGCTTAATCAAATATTCAACAATGCTCCCTCACGTCTAGTTCTGCTAAAAGAAATGTTTGAATTCATTCCAATTTTGTGTTGTCTGTAATTTTGATTTTATATGTATTCAATGGAATTATAAGAAAATCTAGGTAAAATTGGAGAGTATTACAGAGCCAGCCCAGCCCGCTGGTATTATTTGGTATCGATTTGTGTAAAACAAACTTTGAAATTAAATCTACATACATAGCTTTAATTTTTTTTATGTTAAGGTAGAATCTGGTATCAGTATCGGCTTCGGTTTCGGCATCAATATTAAAGCCATGCATAACTCAAGCACGTAAAGAAATAACTAGTAAAGATTTTATGTGAATTTTTAAAAAAAAAATTAACTTGTCTTCTCTTAGAATAAACAGCGGAATAGGCAGAATCGACTTTTGCTTTTCGCGTCAAATCAAAAATATCATACTTGGGCATTATCATCTTCTTCCTTTATTTCTGTACAATCTCAATTTGGAAAATAAATCTCGTTAGCTCAATTCTCTTGGTACCCGTTATCTCGTTAATTAATATTTCCATTCCAGTTTAGTCATATTTCCAAATAATCTAATTAAATTGTATTTGCTTACATTTCAACCAGATTACATATGAGAAAAATGTAATCTATCTGATCTGTTACAATATAATTTGATTATTTTGTAATCTAATTACATTGTAACAGATAACTTTGTAGAGTTAACCGAGGTTAAGTCTATTTGTATTGTAGTAAGTGTAAGTGAATTGTTTTTTTTTCATTTTATTTTCATATTCTTAGTAGATATTTTTACAACATTTTTCCAAATAGCGTAAATCCAGGTGCGAATAAACTCAACACAAAACTGTTTTGCTAAAAATGTCTTGATACGAAAAGTGCATTTATTTTCTGTAAGTTTATACAGCCATCACACGAAACCGATCATCTTGGAACCCGACCGTCTCCAATTTGGACAAAACTTTCACAATTTGCATGGCATGCC
This sequence comes from Dioctria rufipes, assembly GCA_963924295.1. Classification (NCBI taxonomy): domain Eukaryota; kingdom Metazoa; phylum Arthropoda; class Insecta; order Diptera; family Asilidae; genus Dioctria; species Dioctria rufipes. Next base: position 69,409,807 of record OZ002740.1, on the reverse strand, counting down.
AAAATTTCTGTTAGGAATTTCGTGATTTTACGACGAAACATCATTTTCAAAAAATTATATCTCGAGAACGGAGAAACCGATTTTTCAAATGCCAAATGAAACGTAAAGCTTTATATTATTTTTAAAAAAATATAGCACTACCGAATGAAAAAATTTGTTTGTCAATTATAGCATTTTTTACAAAAAAAACTAGTATTATTCACTAGAAGCTAGAAGCATTATCTATCTGTGTACAAAAAATTGTGATAGTTTTCGGCTTCGGTTTTGAAATATGAATTTTTAAAGTCACCGTATACCCAAAGTAATCTGTATGGGAGCATTGCACTCAGGGGATTGTATTGTTTTGTTTTTCTACTGGGGACCTCTAGCACTTGTTCTTTCTATTGAAAATTGTGATGATATTCGGCTTCGTTTTGGAGCTATGGATTATTAAATTCACATTTTTAAAGTCACATTTTGTGTTGAACACGTAAAAGTACGTCTTTTCCATGTTATTCCCGCCGGTCAGCTAAAAGTACGGTTTAAATGCTTAATTGTATTTTTTCATATTTTTAATCTTTATAGGTAATTTTGCAACGTTTTAGGGTCCGGGTGGGATGACCATACGAATGTGATTGCTACCCTAGCATTGCGGGACGGATGGCCAATTTGCATCTATTTGTACAGTCGAATCGGAAAGTTATTAAATATTTAGCGCTAACTTATTTGCATTCGATAACCAGTTTACACAAATTTTAATGCAGGTTTGAAATGTTTCATTTTTGGTGCTCTGAAAATAATTTTCAAAGCTGGTCATCTTAGCCGGACTTACCCTATTTACAATTTCTAGCTCAGTTGCAAGATGTCAGCACTTAGCAGATGCCTGAGATCAAATCGTGTAATGGTTTTTCAATTGCGAAACTGCAATTTTCGTAACGGCCATATTTTATGGATATCATTCTGTGTTAAGTCATAAGCGTATTATTAAAAAATTCGGTTAGAAGTTTTGTTCAATTTATAATGATTTCTGATATTATACTATGTTTTCTGATAATGAAGAAGAAATATTTGCTGATAATTTATCAGCAAATGACAGTGAAATTAACTCAAACGATGGGATTATGAAAGTTATTCCAGTGCTAGCGACATTCCAGTTTCCAGAAAACAACTTGTGCTTCCATTACACGATAGTTCAAGCGAGACCGGATCAAGTGATGAAGATGCAGATACTTGGTCAGAATCTGTAAATGCATCTCCTTTGGAGGAATTCCTTGGTCATTCGGAAGTGAATGTATCATTAAATGATCCTCAAAAAATTAGTGAGATTATTGGTTTATATATCGGCGAGGATTTTTTGAGTATATGGTGACCGAATCGAACCGATATTATTTTCAAAATCAAGAGAAATTTAAGGATCACAAAAGAGGTTTAAAGTGGAAAAATGTTGATCCAATTGAAATGAAAAAAATGTTCGGATTATTTTTCTCATGGAGATGATTCGAAAGGACAAGATAGAGGAATATTAGTCTACAGAGTCTACAACTGAGACATCTTTTTTTTTTTAAAGTAATGAGCCACCAAAGATTTCGTCCAATATGGAAGAGTTGGCATTTCTGTAATAACGAAGATGTGAAACAAAATACTGATCGATTACTTAAAATCAGTCCAATATTGAATTATTTTCTACCAAAATTTAATACAGTATACACACCTGAACGAGAGTTATAACTTGACGAAACCATTATACCTTGGCGAGGAAGATTATGTTTCAAATTATATAATTCTAACAAAATCATAAAATATAGTGTTCTCGATAACCGGATATATATGCAATTTTGAAATTTATACTGCAAAGGGAACACGACTAATACAAACAAGACAATCTGTATTGCCCCGTACTTCAATTCATGGCATGACGTTTATCTTCACAATTTTTACACAAGTGTGGTGTGGAAACATCAAAAGTGCTTTTAACTCGGAAAATTAGAATTTGCGATACGATTACAGAACAGAGGACTGCCTAAAGGCACTTTCAAATCGAAACCGAAAACCGATAAGTTCTACACCGAAAATTGGCTTTTGCTTTCACATCAAAAACCGAAAACTTTCTTTCGGTTAAATAGAAGTAACTGTTTGTTAACCCACGAAAACTTTGAATTCATTTGTGAGTATTAGCGATACTATAATTTTAAGCTAGTGGGGAGGCGAAGTGAATTAAACGAGAGATCGAAAGTGAGATTTTTATTAAAAAAACGAAGGCAATAGTATGACGAGTGTGTAATGCGCACAAAGAACGAAGCGAATATCGTTCATATGTAAATTCTGTGGCAATTGTTTTCATCATTACCATTCTTTGATTAAATACTAAATCTAATATAACTTGTCACCTATCTATTTAAATAGATTTAATAAATGCCATGTAAAAATTTAAAAAAACTTGTTTTAATAATTATATATATAGTATATACATATTATATGTGTCATAACTTGATACCGCGCTGAAATTTCGAACCAATGAATTATGCGTGTTTCTGTTATAATAATTTTTCTAAATCGTAGTTATGAATATGCCAATACAGGGTGTCCGTTGAGCGGTCTGGCACTCGAAGACTATGGATAGATTAGGCGTAGACAAGTAAATGGTGATGGTGATGGGGTGTACTATAAATCCTAACGCGTTCGGAGATAACAGGAATTAAATATATTTGGGTATATTTTTATAAATCACCCTGTAACTTTTGAATGTTACACCCTATGATGATGATTTAAAACTAGTTCGATACATAATCGTTGAGCCTTTCCAGTGGTCCATATCCAGTGAAAATGGCTTAAAAATGCCGTCCCCAAAAGATAATTGCCTACTTTCTGGCACTAATTGAATTTTCTCTCTGGATTCGCTTACGAAAAAGTGCAGAAAACGCAGAGAGGGCTACATTTTGGGTACAGTGTAATGGGTTGCTTTAAAGCTAAGTCTTTGGACTTCTTAAATCCAATATAAAAAAATAGTGTTGATGACGTATTGTATTGTTTGACAAAAATGATAGTTTAATAAAAAAGAAAAAAAAACGAAATTTTAACTTTATTTAACCATAATTTCGAAATGGAAATGTGGAGGGAAAACGTTTACATACCACTGAAAATGTGCAAAGATTTTTGTCGAACAATCATCATTATAGGGTGTAACGTTCAAAAGTTACGGGTTGATCTACAAAAACATACCCAAATATCTTTAATTCCCGTTATATCCGATACCGTTAGGATTTACACCCCCTCACCATATAATAAGATTTATGCCGACAGTTAAGCAAGTCTAGTTGATATCAGATGCGGCGTGAAATGTGTAAAGCGGCTATCTTTATATACAAGTTGTCAAAAACTTTTGCCTCAGCCAATAGATATCTCCATAATCTTTCGCATATCGCTTTGCCCGAAAGCGGCTCCTAGTATGGTGCACCACTCCCTTACAACCTTTACTTGTATTAAAAATAAAGGGAGAATATAAAATAAGTATCCATTTGTAATATCTCAACAGATAACAACCACAAAATCGTTCGAACAGAAGCAAATAAATTAGATATAAATGGTGGCGAAATCAAGCCTTGGCAGAAAAACATTTAACTTGTTGCCAACTTCACCCAAAAGGAGGATTCACATTATGATGGCAGGCATATTTCCCAAAAATTATGAGGGAGGGAACGTCGCGGTATACGAAAATTTATTTATGAGTGACAAGAGAAGCAAGGGCCTTCGACATATTTTGCAAACCTCGTCTTGTCAATGTGTGCATGCCTGGAATATTTCCCTGCAAACATTTTAGCGAAGAGCTCGCTTTCTAAAAGTAATCTCGTCTCGAATTTTTTCATGAAATGAGAAGCTCGAGCTTCTCCCGATATTCGTTCATTTTTCTGATACTGTTAGGAATGAGAGCAAAATTGAGAGCTCAGCACGACGATTCCGCTTTTTTCCCGAGGGTTTTTCATTTCTTTGATTTCAGAATAACAATGAAATGAGACTACACGGGTCTATGCTTCGAATTTGCTGTAAGATTCCTTCGTTTCTTTGAGTAAGACTCAAATGACTCATCACTTACTGATAATGTTCAAACCAAAAATAGTTTATCTGTTTAGTGGCATGTGCTAAAATGTCTTAGTGTTGATTTGATCAATGATATAATTAAAGGTGCGATGAAGTGACCAAGACAATAATGTTCACGGACCTTATTTTCCACTTAAAATGAATAAATGTCCATTTCCACGGCTCTAATTAAATGTTCATAAAACCTCGCTCTGCGCGAATGGCTTACGACGCAAGAATAGCTCGCTTCTCTTAATATATAAGAAATTTATAAACACGTTTTGCGCATAATTTCGTTTTAACATCAATTTCGGTTCATCTTAGGATCTAAAGCAATTCGCTATCGAGAGAGAAGCTCGGGTTGATAAGTCGAGAATCATGTTCCCTTTACTACACTAGTGATCTGTTTACAATTCGATATCGAAGTTTAAGTTAGAGATTACAATTTGCTAGCAAATCGTTTTCGGATCATAATGTTTGCAGGGTTTACTCCCATAAAAAGCTCTCAAGCATGCAAGTTTTTACTAACAATCCTGTCAATCTGTCAGTTTCGACCAATGGAAACTCTTCGTACTATAACTTTATAGCAAATATTAATTATATTTCACACATATCAAAATGACAGAAAATAAAAATAAGTTTTTAATTCGTTACTAAATATTGCGATATTAAAAGTTTTTAAATATTTGTTTATGGATTAAAGTTATATCGAAGGTAGTACGTCGAAGCAGGGAGCAGCGCATCAACAGATTCGTTACAGCGGTCTTTTTCGGAACTTATTGGAGTGGAGATTATTTGGTAGAATATATTCTAATTAGATAATTTGACTTGTTCACAGCTTACGATTATTACCATAAGTTCTAAATTTAGTATCAACAACTACTCTAAGGCCATCAGTCAGTCACCAATTTTCAAAACTAACTATCAACAAAGATTTAGTTACTGGCATTAAGCAACACCGCATACCAATAATCAGATATTGTTTGAAGGCACAGTAACAGGTAGACCATATGGTCAAAATGTGATATGTAAAATTTTCTTTAACGTGATGATGAATCGAGTTCAGACCTTATGAATAAAATTTTCACACTACGTCTCAAATCATGTTCATAAAAAAAATTTTGTCAGTTTGGAATGGTCAACTAAAAGACGAAAATTAAATACAAAGAACTAATAAGAAAAAGAGCGTATGTTTGCCATAGGGAAAATCCACTGTTATATGAAAAAATCTTGTTCGTCAGCAGAAAATTATCTTCAACTAGCTTGATAACCAGTAATGTTTGATACAATTGGTTATAAAAATATTAAATCGTGAAAAAAGGAAATCACAGAATCGCTTATCTGATTTTAATAATTGTTAACAGGCTATCGCAAATCTCATTTATTTACGTATAGGTTTTTAACCCCAACTCTTCTATCGATATTTGAAAGGTGTCACATATTTTTCAAAAATTTCAGCATCTTCAAGATAAGAGTATGCTACGTGAAAATTCGGAAAATATATCCTGCATAATAGGCTTATCTATTTCGAGAAAAATAAATCAAACCATAGCCTACATTTGGCACATCGATTAGTGCGTTAGAAGTTTATAATATACGAAGGAGAAAGATCAACATGCCGATATGTAAAAACTGAATCGGGTTTGGAATAGTTGATTAATTGATTGATTAATTTATTCGTCCCAGACCAATTGTGAACTCAATTCAGGTCTTCGTTCATGGAAAGTACGGTAAGTCGATGTCATCAATCTTAAATGACAAGCATATAGTTAACAGTCGTCATCATACAGATGATATTTAAATCTATGGGTAACTTGTGAAAGATGTGAAAGTAAAGGTCTTAGAGTGGATCTCTGCATTACATCACAGCTAATTAAAAAAAAAAACAAGAGAAGTCATTTGACGACTGTTAATGAACAAAAGCTAGACTATAAAATCAACGATGCGACAATTTTTAGGTATGTTGTTATTAGACACTTTGTAACTTCTGATAAACCTTTTCATAATAATTTAAACAATTTTATTTATTATTAAATAGACTAAGATTAATAAATAGATTGGAGATTTCCAATGGTCCGTAACTGCTTCCGCTGCCTTCCTCCGTTTGGAGGTTGTGACTTAATAAAGTCAAAATTCCTGAATCTTGGTTGTTTCTATTTATTTAACTGTATATATATATACTTTTTTTTCAAAAAGCCTGCCATCAACATATTTATGTGATTGGATTTACACTCTAGAATGACTCCTTTGTACGTTTTTTCCCATTTCTTCAAAGCATATTCAGTAAAAATGCCTTAAAAATTCTATTCGCCGAAATAACTTGCTATCTCCAGGGATTTAATGAAAATTTTCACGGCAACGCACAGTGGAAGAAAACATGTATTTAAGCGAGCGATATTAAATCTAAAAGTTGTAAGTAAAAAAATATATATGCGCCAAATGACAACTTATTCCATAGTCAATAAAGTCCTTCTACAAATTTTTCCTAATAACACAGATCCTTCGTGTACAGTCCAGCAGATAATATGTAGCTGTTCGACCCAACAACAAATGAGCTCGAATTGCCGTCTGTCGGTATTAAAAGTTTGTGAAGTTGAGCTGCGTTTATAGTTTTGACATGACATCTGTGTTTCTAGCGATAGGTTGGTCTAACATATGTAATAAACTTTTAATGCAGCAATTACTTTTGTTTAGTTAATTTAGCACACGTTTGAGATTAGTATTAAAAGAAACTAATAACTTCATGTCGATTTTAATAATTTGTCTCATATTTTTTTGACAGCCAAGTTTTAATTGATCTTGATTGGCTCTAAACGTTTTATATTCTAGTTCGATAGTTCCAATTTGAATTCCAATACTTTCCAAGTTTATTGTTTTTTTTTCAGCCCATGGAACCTAAAGAAATTAAGTGTTTCGAGTTTGGCTGAGTTAGCAAGATGTTTGGCAAAAAAATGAAGTTCTTTTGAATGTAGTTAGGAAAGCTAGTCTCGACGCGATGAGAGCTCGCGAATTGTAATAAAAACACAATGATGAGCTTTTGTGGACAATTGCGTCAAAATTGGGTGATATGTCGACGCTACGAAAAAAAAAATACATAAAGCATGGGCAGATGGTAGAATCATATTTACGGTATTCCCATCACGGTCGTCAACTCACGGACCCGGAAGACCAAGAAAAGCATGCACTGAGAGTAGCGAATCTGTAAAAAGGAGAAAAGTACGTCAGCATGCTCCGATGAGCTGAACTTTGCGTCTAGAATGAGCTTAAGATCGCAGGGAAGAAGATATGCTACTACTATTGTAAAGGAAGACACGTGTTTTACGACAAGCGAGCCACTAAAATTAAGAATCAGTTCAGTTCCGCTGAACCCACAAAAATGACAGCAGAAGAAACTTTAGCCTTGTAGGTGGATACCAAGATGACATAACTGCAATATATAGCTATTCGAGATAATGTGAAAGAACATGGAGCTAATATTTATCCGTCCTATGAGCTGTTGCTATTGGGGAAAAAACATTGTTACTCGCTTGATATTACAGTAACAGAAATATTGGCAGACATGAAATGCAATCAGTGGTGCATCACACCATAAAAAATTTGTAGTTCACTGTACTGAGTTGAAGGTTATTCTCAAATGTGGTTCTGATGGTGCTGCAGGACAAAAAAGAGACACGAAGGTTAGCGAAAGCCGAGATTGAACAAAATTAAGCTCAAATATCAGCAATTGTTCCATATGAAACCAAACTAAATGGAAAACGGTTACTTGCTTTATTGACAATTATAGACGGGAAAATTTGCTGCTGATCAGTGTCGCCGTATTTGTCGAGCAAAGCCGACAAAAATGAACAAATTGCCGAATGTGTTATCGAGGCCACTAAATAACCACAGTTTGTCATTTGACATATCCAGCCTTCCTGCCTAGATAAAGTTTTTGAATGCATTTCGCATATCGCTTACAGGGTTGTCGTTAAAAACTTGGAAATTAGCAAAATAGATTCAAGAAAAATTTCGAAGAGAAATGGGCCTCTAAACCTTGAGCTTAGCCAGGCTTCGGATTATCTAACGATGACAATATTGCAAGACAAGTTTTAGGTAATGCTGCTCTAGCTTCTGAAATTACCGGAGTCGCTGGAAGTTTAAATTCAAGATTAAACGTAATTTTGATAGCTTTTTCGTACGCCGATGAAATAAACACACGTAGTTTTGAAAATTACTACAAGGAAACCGTAGAATTACATATAGAAAAATATTAATGACGCTACGTGCAACAAAGTTTACATTAGATTTTGATACATGGGGCATTACTAATTAATAAGTCATTCGTACCCATTGGTCAAATATCTGATAAGGCGTGGGAAGTTCGAAATAAAAATGTAAAACATTTCAGAGAATATTACACCCGAAAATTTAGCAATGAACAAATCATGGAGGATGTGATATCCATGCTTTTAATTTCTATTCATCCCTAATTAGCAAGCAAACGTAGAAAAATACCGAAAAGAAGCAATACTCTACCAAAAGAGGTATCGGAAATGTTGAAAACGCCGGTTAAGTGTTAGTGACAATAAAAATTATTAAACTTAGGGATTAAATAAAGTTATATGAATCAAACTGTAGTTATTTTATTCCAAATCTTTATCGATTAAGTGTTTTATTATTATATCAGGGAATTAGATTACTTTAAAATAGCTAAATAATTTCGCTCGGTCAAATTTCACTTTGCAACCACTTTCGACGTTATATATAAGATATAAAAACGTGTCCAACAGTTTTTAAGCCCCGTTATCTCGGAAACCGTCAAAAGTTGATCCGTCTATAATAATACTATTTTTTAAAATCCTAGGAGGAGCAGTAGTCTCAAAGCCGGATCACTTATGTATATGAGATCATTTAAGCAATATTTTTCAATTAATTTTATAATTAAATTTCATGCGACTTTAATCTAGATGTAAATGTTAGTTTCACTTTCTACGAAATTATTATTAATTTTATGTGTCAACTTGTTACAAAAACAAAAGACGGAGAACACAAGGTTTTTTATTTTATTCGAAATAAGGGTTGTGTCCACGAAAATGAAATTTTAAAATTTACATCCCTGCAATATGAGAATTTTCCATAAGTTCCTATCCCCACACAAACTTTCCGGTAGTTTTACAGCTCTTTGAAAACATTTTAGATTATTATCTCGCATTTTAATTTTAATGGATACTTCAGAAAAACTATTGTTAATTATTTTTCTCATATTAGTTGTTCGGAATTGTGGCAATATTTGTAAAATTTAAAGGGAGTACATTGAGAAAATGTTTATAATGTCAAATCACAATGCACACAGTTTTTTCTTCGTTTGATTGGTAGGTATTTCTGTTTGCTTGAACAAAGGTTCTGTGACAGCTTAAGCACAGCTTTGAGGTTTCATAAGGGTAAACTGAAAGATTCTATAATACAAAGATATTGCAGGCACATTGTGTAGTTCACTGAGGCCAGTGAAATTATTATAATTTCGCATTGTACACGGCCTCCACTAATCATGAGCACCACAGCCTGGACCTCACCCGGGGGTTACACCTGCAGGTACAGCTTGCATGCAAGCCTCCCTTCAAACACGATTTTTAACTTGACAGCGGAAGGCAGTTCGGTTGATGTCTTATCAGCTTGCATGCAAGTTCATTTAAAAAATGGCATTGAGACGTAAACTCTTGCGTATATTGGAAAATTATGGCAATAAAGGAAGTATCACAATGATAGAAACCCAAAAAAAAAAGGAAGATGAAGGTGTTGGTAAATGATGTATTGCAAATGATCCCCGAAAATTTCATTTTCCCGGTATAAATTTATGAATTTCTCTCAAGCATTTCGTTTCCGCCATTTTGAAAACTGTATAAATGTCAAATTACTATCTCCCAGCTGCCATGATTTTTCATCATGAAAGTTCGCTGAAAGTTGCATGGCATTTGGATTACACGTGCAAGAAGGATGGCAGTGCAAGTTGCATGCAAGCTGTACTTGCAGGTGTAACCCCCGGGTGATGTAGAGAAGCCCTCAATTTTTTCTTACAAATTTACTGCAAATATTTTCTTTAGAATTTGTATGCAGTATTGGAGATCGACAGCAATGCCTCGCTCCAATATGAAATCAACGATGTCTCGACCTGAGCAGCTAATAATTTTTATGAGCGTAGTCGCTAGTTAAGCAATAAGCATTCATTTCTTCTTAGAAATTTACATAAAATGTTTCAGCAGAATTTTTATTCATTTGGTGGCAGAATGAAGTTATTTTCAGAGACACACTTTCATATGCCCCGTTGTCGGCATACAAATTGTAATGACAAAATATCCAGTAAAATTCCAAAAAAAATTAAGGCTTCCCTAAGAAGATTTGTTGGGTGTGAAACACTGTGGAGTTTCAGATATCCTATTCTATTTTAGAAAATTGAGCTCTATAAACAGGCTATACCATATGCCTACAACATCTTTGTATTATAGAGTCTTTGGTAAAATTCTCCTTTGTTCAATTACAGCCGCAACCAAAACAAGTGTTCTAATTTACTTTGTCTATATAGTTATCTCCGGCAGTTGAAATACTTCAGAATCGAAAGTATTATTTCTATATTATGAAATCTTTACGTAATAAGTTAGCTTCGAGAATAAAACTGCTTTATAAGAATATCGGAAAAAGCTGCGATTCCTTAGTAGAAAAAAAAATTTACATCAGAACCAAATAGTAGGTATAACGCGTGATCTCTACGTTTGTTTTGCTGTAGCTGTTTGCAATTCTCATGAATTGATAATTTCATTCTAGCAACTTAAAATCTGTAGAACTGTTCATTGGAATATTAAAGTCGAGATTGTAAAGGATATCCCAGACATTCAGGTAAAATACGCGAATTATTCCTTACTATATTACTCGCGTGGGTAATTTTTTCATATCTGCAGGAAATAGGCGCATAATATAATCTAAATCCACATAATATGTCTAATTTTCGATAAAGGAAAGCTACTGTACCGCTCACCTGATCTGTTCGCATATTGTGGAGGTGTAAACGATATCTTCCTGTCACTAATAAGCAGAGAAAAAGAGCTTGTTCAGTGATTTCCGGAATATTTAACGTGAAGTCGGCGGGCAGTAAATACCTATAACAAAAATGTCGTAGCTTTATATCAAAGTATAGAGAACAAATGTTGGTTTAGCCGCTTCATGAAAGAATTAGCAATGAGACATCATATGAATGAAGAAAGTATTGTTTCCTATTGGCATTTCGTCGCAATCATGTATTCCAAAATTTCATCGTACACATTGCTTCTCTTCCACTGTCTTTAGACTTTTAGACTCAATCCATATCTGCAAGGTGATTTTTACTTTTTAATAGACGATTTGACATCTAAGTGTCAAATGCCATTGGGATGGTAATCACCAAGTGGCAAATGTTCTGCTAAAATAGATATGAAAAATACAGGCGATATAAATTGTCAGTTCTTTTATGACAGCTAGAGTGTGCCAAAATACAGACAACAACAGAAAACTGGTAGAGGTGTTACTGGACCATTGGGTCATAGGTAACCATGCTGAAGGCAGAGTCAAATGATTTCTGTCGTAGCTGTAAAGCTCCCGAGGAAATCGAATCAGTTCGACATTTACTTTCCGAATGTCCTGCTCTAGCGACTGAAAGAGGTCGTCTGCTTAGTAACTAATTTTCATCTGAGCTCGGGTGGCTGTAAGATAAAGAGCTTAGATACATATATCATGAATTTCTTCAGAAAATCAGGGTGGATCTAGGGTTGTAGTAGGACAGATTACCATGAATATTGCCAGTGGTACTTGCCGGCACTCATATAACCAAACCTAACCAAACCTATCCCCTTAAAAAGGGGGACATACTTCATGCAAACCAATGTAAAGTACCTATATATTTTGTGAATGTGAATGTGATCAATTACTGCTGTAATTGGTTACGCGAAGATTACACGAGTCAGTAGAACTGACGGGCAATACTGATTTTGCCTGTCAGTTTTACTGACTAAAAACGCTTTGCGTTCGGTCAATTGGTTAGTCAGTTCATTACAAATTGTCGCCAAGTTGTGCAGATATTCCTCATCTGTACGCATTACTAATGATTTCTTCTTTATTCTGTCATTATTCTCTACAAAATAAAAATTACAATGCATATTATTTTCTTTTCAATCATTTCCCACTTAAAAGATTAGAAATAAACAGAAATTTTGACTAGCATCTACCTTTTAGTGGATAAAGAAGAATTTTAAGAACTTTTATTTTTAACGATTCTAAATCAAATTAATAAATACAAGAAGAAAAAACAACCGCCTCGTCCGGGGTTTGAAACCGGGACCTTCCGCTTGCCGGGCGACTGCTCTTACCACTGAGCTAACGAGACAGATGATTTTTCCTCTTGCATTTATCAATTTGTTACTAGCTTACTAAGCCACGATTTTGCTTTCAGCTGGCATTAACCAGTAACGATGAAAGCGCACAAATAAATTGTAAATTCAATTTTTTTTTTATTTTTCCCGGACGGGAATCGAACCTACACCGTTAAAAATCGTTAAAAATAAAAGTTCTTAAAATTCTTCTTTATCCATCATTGACTGATTCTAACAAGTGTAGGTTCGATTCCCGTCCGGGAAAAATAAAATCTACCTTTTATTTTCAATTTCCACTTGAAATACTTGTTAGAAGGGGAAAACACGAGGCTGTGTTAGTGTCAAAACCAGTTCTACTGACTCGTCTGATCACCGGGTTATATACAAAATATTTAGGTTAGGTATATAGACTTACTTACATGTATATGATATGGGACAGGCAGCTCCCAGAAAATTTCTTAGCATCGCCTGCAGCCTAAAACTATTCGGGGGATATTTTAAAGAGTTTTGTCACTAATTTACTTCCAAGAAAAGATTTTTTTTTCCGTATTACATAGACTGATCTCTTGAAACGACAATCACTACTAATTAGTTGTTCACTACACTTACAGGTTATTATCACTATATTTATGACAATTAGAAATTGTTGTTGCTAATTAATAACATAAAGCAATTTTTTACCTTTATTCCATGCTTAGCACACTTGAAATAAAGTTCCATGCTTCCTGATAACACCATTCATCTAACCATTTCTATTTAGAAGTACTTCAATATCTCCCTTCCATACTTATGAACTCAAACTTACCCCGACAGTCACCAGTGAGCATCCCGAGTTTATGAAACATAATTGACACAAATTGCTTCAGAGTCCTTCTATTCTACTTCTTGGAACGGTAAGCATCCATTTAGGAGTATACAAATTTATTGGTGAAAACTTTTGCCTGTAACTTGATCGTTCCCTGCAACAGTAATTTTGCCAAAAGTGGTCATTTTGAAAAGAATACGCCCAGAGTCAAGGACCTCTTATATCAAAACTAATTTGTAAACTTCCTCTCTAGAGTATACGGTACATATTCAGAGCGATGGAAAGTTTCCATGGAGTTTCGTTAATTATGTATCCGCTATAGATTTAGATAGCAGGAAAGTTTCTACGAAGGAGTTAACCGGAAAAAGATATTTTTATGAATTGGCATGACAACTGATACTCAGTGGAGTGTAGGTGAACGTTTCGGGAGAACTCATGGTAAAGTTGCCGAATATTGTTAGCGTGTGTAATCATCAACAACAACTTTATATGGCAGTTGTAAAATTGTGAAAAAGCCGGCACCGTCGGAGAAAAATTCTATGTTATGCTGACTAGTGTTGTCGTGTTGAATTTTTTTAACAATATGGTTCCCGTATGAGTCGTCAGGCAACATGTGGAAGTTTACTTAACCAGTTTTCATCTCTTTCTTTTTTGCATTCCCAGAAAGTGTTTACCATTTGAATAGATGGCCTATGCTATCTTAAGCTTGCTTCCCACGGCTCGTGGTTTCACGAGCCAAGCCATTTAGTGCGGACGATCTCGAGCCGACCAGCGCCGCGGCTATACGCTTCCAACGGCGCATGTTAGCTTGAGCTGATTTGCGGTTGGGTGCCTACTTTTTACTAAATATCCATTCCAAAATGCCTCGCTAAGAAACTCTCGCTGGTTTTACAGCCGCTTTTGAATAAAAATTGGCACGCCCGCTCGAGCCACCTCGCGCACGCTCGCGCCTCGCCTTTTAAGTTACCGACGTAAAATGGATCGGACGCGCCAGCACGGGCGAGCTCACGCCACCTCGAAACCCTTCTCACGACGTATTGGCTCGTGATCGCGCGGCGCAGATAGAGAAACCACTCGCCGTGGGGAAATAGCTTTAGATATCTTGAAACAATTAAGCATTGAAAGAGTCTCGTCACTTGAACCCCAACTATAAGAATGCCAGAAATTCCTTTTACTAGAAATTGTAATAAAAAAATTCTTCTATGGAAATTTGTTGCTGATAATATAGGAGATGCGAAAGCGTCTCAGTTTACCTCACATTCCAAGAACTCTATCATGCTCTTTTCTGCTGTATGGACTTATGTATCGTGTTTATCCCTAAAGGAAAAAGTAAAGTCAGTATTTTTCTTCTTCAAGGATATTGATTTGGGAATAAATTTGTAATCCGGCTAAATTGAAAATGTCCATGATGTATTGAGGTAATTTTCAGGATATTTGGATTTTCTCTTACTTTCCCTTTATTGAAATAATTTGATACACACAACCATTTGAACATTCGCGCAAAATAAAAAAAAAATGAACAATTAATGAAGTTGACTTTTAAACTTTTTTTTTCTTTTTCTCATAAACTATTTACTATTAAATTCTAGTCAAAGTAAGACGCTTTAATGAATTTTCATAGCTTTTATAGGAAAGCAAGTAAGGTGAGGCAGTACAAGAGAGTCTTTAACAGCTGACGAAAAAGAGAGTCGGTCGTTTAAAAACAGTCGTTCTGTTATGTCCAGCTGATAATTGATTCCCACCTGTAGATTTGTAAAAGAAAATTATTTTGTCACAATTTTCTTTGGAAAGGTTTGAATCTAGGCAATAGCGATGATAGAAAGATTTTTAGAGTGTGTGTCTTAAGCCGACGTCAGCTATACTTAATTAACCACGCTATCTACTCAATGAAGTCCCATTAGTTTCGATTATGCTGAGTGTAACGTGGTGTCTCGTAAAGCAATCTAGCCATGAAGCATTCAGAAAAAAATATAACGGACTACAAGAAAGAGTTCAGGAAATTCAAAAGAGAATACAAGAGTAAATTTTACGAAGAAATTGAGGGCACTTCTAGAGTCGTACGACTCCAACAAGTCCTCTATAAGGATCAAAGTAATGACATCGGCTCCTGTAATCACTGTGATGGGAGCCTTGTCAGATTCTACTCAAAATTCACTTTCCACTTTGAGACCGAGAAAATCGATGTAGACTCCAGATCCTTAATGATACCAGTGGCAGTGGCGAAACTTACTTCGTCAGATGGATTGGTAATATGCTGAAAAAACCCTGCATAACAGCTACGGCAAATGGCGAATCAACAGTCAGAGCTACTAGAGGCTACCTACAAGGCGGAGTTTTATCATCACTACTATGGGTCTTGGTTGTGCATAAACTATTTCTTCAATGATAATGCAAGGGCATTTAACTTGTTTCTTGGTGCGATTTTGAGGGTTGGTGTAAAGTGGTCACGTGAGTATTGTCGCAAGAATGGGGTATCCCAGGACCAAAAATAGGGGTAGAAAATAATAAAAAAAAAAACCCAAACGCGTGACAATCTATTTTCCATGCCTGTGTGTAAAAATTTTATTTTATTCAAAATATGATTCTTAATAAAAATGTCTATAGTTCTACGGATATCAACCACTTTAACCCTTGTCTACATACTGTGAAAGACTATATTAGCTTAGGTAGACATCATTGTAGATTAATCACACATTAATATATAGATTTTAAATAGAAAATCATAATAAGAAAATAAAAATTCCTACTTACCTACATATATGTGAAAAAAGATTAATTCATATTTCTATTCTTATCGAATAAGAATGTCACGAAAATTCTGCTGAGTATGCACTCGTACCCGTCGGTGCCAGACGTAATGTGATATGCAAATTTTGCCATATTAAGAAGATATGCACGGGAATCTGAATTTGTGTGAAATTCATATTGTTATCATTTGCAAAAAACATCTTAGCTTAGTAAACATTTTTAGTTGTTATAAATTAAGTTTTGTTTGTACTAGCAGAAAGGGCAATTTGATTCTGTTCTACTCATAATCAAGGAACAAGCACCTTGACCAAGTAGAATAACAGAATTCTATACACTGACACTGACCTACAAAAACTTTACTTGCTCTGAACCTATCGTACAATTTATCGCGATACTTGGCACCTCCCTGATTGATGATTGAAAAACTGCAACTGCCTAACCCAAGTCAGTCAGAAGCTTCGTCAACTTTCCAACGGAAGTGAACAACGCGACTATGAAATGCGGAAATGTTTACAATTGAATTGTTACGTAAGCTCCTGCCGCTGCAGCTGCTTTTTTTAATAGTAAACAATTAAATAATAAGAAATAACTCGAGAGGTTCTACTTATGAGAAAGAAGATGTTTAACCTTTTCGTAAACAATTAAATAGTTGTATAACACTTGCTGTGTTAGGTGTTAAACAATAAACATGAACATCTTCTGTGCTGACACTTCAAGTTCCGCTTCTGCCAGCTAAGAGATGGGGCCACGACATTATGGTCAAAGTTAACTTAACAACAAGTTAAGAATCAGGCGAGATTTCCGAGTATTTTTCATTTAAAATGTACACGGCAAGAAAAGGAGAAAGAAAGCAACACAACAAAACAAAAAAGACCGGCCAATTGCGAGTCGGACTCGCACACGAAGGGTTCGGTACCATCGTTCAAAACTTAACACTAAGTATACCTCAAAAAACACGTTTTTTGTATGGGGCTCCATTTAATTATTATTTAATTTATTTTCTATTATTTGTTGTTATTCCGGCAATAGCACTACACACTCTCTGAAAATTTCAACTGTCTACCTATTACGGTTCATGAGATACAGCCCGGTGACGGACGGACGGACATCGGAGGCTTAGCAATAGGGTTCTCGTTTCTACTCTTTGGATACGGAACCCTAAAAAAGAAAACCGTCTTTAAAACTTTTATGAACCAAGATAAAAAATGTGAAAGCGCGGACTGCATGCAACGAAACAGAATGGCAAATGCTTCAATTTCTTAAATAAATGAGAAGGGGTGGAATATCGACCTAAAATGCTCCCGCGCTTTTGTGAAAACCCGTTCTCTGTGAAATTTTGTGAGAATTATCTACTGTTTTTTATAGCAGGATCAATGTTTGTTGGTGTAATTCCAATTATATTTTAACAGCACGTGCTTCTGTTTACATTCGTTTTGCTCTGAAGAGATTAAGTAGGAGAAACTCATGCTGGCTTCTTTGATATTTTCGGGAATAATGATAATTTTATTTGAGAGGAATTTTACATCCCCTCTCAGCACCTTGGCCAAAGCGAAATTTGTCTTTATCTTAAAAAATTGAGGTAGTGTACGCCCGATGTAATATATATTATTGTGAATGGGGATTTTCGACCCATTTTAGAAGATTTTATCGATCGGGTAATCCTACGTTCTCTCGTTTTTTGTTTTTAACTCGTTGTCTCAGTCGCACTAAAATAGTACGCAGCCAAGTTCTTTTCCCTCATTAATGTAAAAGACGAGAGTTTATGACATTACTTGTTTCATTCTAAAAAGCACGAAAATTTTTCAATTTTGTTTGGCTGATCCTTATCTTCTTATTAGGTTATCTTTGATTATGGTGACCAACCACTATCACGCCACGACAGGAGACGTAAGAGAAGTTAGGGATGTCAACATCGCTATATCCACGAATATATGTGTCCGATTATTTCAATACTCTAATACTTTATTTCAAGATCTAGGAATGAAGAGAAGCGTGATTTTTTCGAAGAAGGAACGGAAAACGGTGGGTGTGAGGATTTTATAAGACTATAATGCTGCGCAATATTTCCGCTCATGTTTTGCTGTGGGTGACAAGCTTTCACGACTGGCGAGTGAGATATGTTTTTCCTATGGGTTAAGACTGCTTTTATCGGAGCATAAATCCCTCCATTCAATCCTTTTCTGGGAAAGTAGAACTTGATAATGTATCGACCTCTTCCGTATCTACAGGGAACCCATAGTTTAACAAGATGACGATGTGAGCCTGGAATTGCAGTTCCAGATCATTCGTGAAAACAGCAGCCCGACCCACAGGGTTGGACAGATTTTTATGTCTATTCAGGTGTTAAGTGTTTCTAGGAGTTTTCAATTTAGATACCGCTTGACGAATCGACATAATACTTGATTGCACACAAATTTCCTTCAGTGTAGTTCCTTTAATCTTTAATTATGAAAAGAAAAAAATATATACATATATACCAGTATATAGAATACAGCTTCGATGTAACTTTAGGACAGTCCCATAGCTAACTAATTCCAATTTTAAGGTAAAGAAGTAAAAAGGAAGAATTGGTGTAAGACCAATTCTTATGATACCCTAGATGCTTGCCCGTATGTAATTTCGTATGGTCACCCATCTATGCAAGTTTGATTGTTGAAGTGGTTTTTCGCATATATTTCTAGAATAGTTCGTCGGACAGTAAAAATGATTATAACCAATTTCATAGGATTTCATAATCTGAAGAACTTTTTTAGTACAATTAAAACGTTCAAAACTGATCGTTTTTATATTGATGGAGATTAGACGGAGACATTTGCAGGAATCCATTCATTAAAAGTTCCAATCAGTCAATAAGAAGAAATTGGCTATTCTATCTTTTCAGCGTATCTGTACGTGTCTGTGTCGGTTCGGTCATTTCCAAACTCTTATCAAACCCACATGTAAACCAAGTATGGCGCTCTCCAAAATGCAAGCTAGTAATACCATGTTGGACGTAGGAAGCCGTAGTTAGGCAGGCTGTAAATCGATGTATAAAAAATAAAAACAATGTAAATATGATTAGGTCCAATGTCAGCGAGCGAAAAACAAGTTCACACAAAAACGAGAGATCGTTTCAAATAAAACAATTAAACTACCGCTACAAATTATAAATAGTTTTTATTGAGACAGAGGACTCAAGCAGTCAACCGATAATATTCATGGAGATCCTTTTTTAATTACATCGAAGTTTTTCCATAGGGTACCCAAAGTTCCTTTTCAGAGAATCCCGCTTAGATATATACCACCAGCGCAGGCCCGTACTCACCGGTGGGATTTTCGGGTTTGAAACCCCTCCCATGGATCGAAAGAATTTTTTTTTGTGCAACACAAATTCAATAGCAATGAATTTGTGCGAATTGAATGGACGTATTACTTCTGAACTAGTGACACAGAAACTTACGAAAATTATTTCCAGGTAAACGTACTTTAATTTCGTTAACCTAGAGAATTATCGACAGACAATGTAAGTAATGCTGAATCAGCTGTGGTACTCTTCATGTACCATTGTACGAACGGTATTTTATATTAAACGCTTGGGAAAATACTTGTATTTTCCCAATCCTTCGATATAAAATACTTCTTGATGCCGTCGATTTTATCTAAAAGACCATGGTTGGAAAGCAATGATGTAAGTGAAAATTATGTTATAATCATACAAAATAATAATAAAAATTTTTAAAATTTAGGCTTTGTTTTTTTTTTATATCTAATTTTTAAATAGTTGAAATACATTCATAAGTGATTATGTAATTCGATCCGATATTTCTTCATAAAGGCTCTCACAGTAGAACGTTATTTAGTGCACAAATCGTACTCGAAATTTCGATTTTTATGAAGAAGAAGAAAGCCGAAGAAAAAAGGTAAAAATGTTTGTGCGATGAGCAGGGTCGAACGCTATGAGTCTGAAGCAATTTACATTGATTTACAGCCCGCGCTCACTGATGCTTTAGAAATTATTTCGACATGGAAAGATGAAACCACGTCAAGTGCTGCTTTTCAATTACTTTCGCACATTAAAACCGTGATTTTTCAAGTATCAGTTCTGGTCCTCCATTCAGTATATTCTTTGGCTTTATCGTTGAGTTTAGGTTTGCAAATAAAAAATTAAAAACTCTACAGAAGTTATCGCACTGGTAGGTGCAATAAAGGACGAACTTTAGTATAGAGGAAAGAAAGCGACAGTGGTTTCAGAATGATTTTTCAAAAAATGAAAAATATTTACCAAGCCAAGGCTTGCACCCATCAAACCAAATGGTGCAATAAAATGACTAACACAATTGATGATAATTATTGTGACGTGTGTTACATATTAGGGACGCCCTTTGATACAACACTTCCCTTTTCCTTACCACCGCCCAATTCCACTGCATTCTTTCGGCTACTTGATCCTATTCTGTTCGTAGCGGAGAGTGTATGGGGTCAAAACCACCCGAGAATTAATATGCACTGTCTTATTTACCTTTCAAATCCTTTTATTGACAACCCGTCTTAATCTTCTGTTACAATTAACTTAATTACGAACAAATTCAGTAGTTTCGTTCATGCACAAACAATAACTCAATTGGGCAAAGTTTCCGCTGGGGTTAGCATCAAAATGGCAATCCAGATAGTTTAAATTAATATTTGATCCACTGTTTGTTTATTAGAAAAAAAAAAATCGATCAACTGTTCCAAATAAAATGGTTTGATAGCTGCTTCTTATTAAAAACTCGAACAACTACTCTAAATGAGGGTTCCGAACAATGGTGTCGATACTCTTAAAATGAAAGATCCGCGTAAGATTGAGATTGTCAAAAATTCGTAATCGCGTGAGAAATCCGATCAACTATTTTAACTTAAGATTTGATAATCTTAAATCAAAGAGCGAGCAAATATTTCAAGTCGATATTCGATAATTGCTTTTTATAAAAAAATCCGTATTAATTATTTCGCATGACCAACGATTTTCGAGCCGACCATTCCAAGTTTCTAAAAGAGACCCCCTTCAATATTCTTTTGATTTCTTTCGATCGAAATACACTTGTTCATAATCAAGACATTCAGGGTTGAAAAATGCTTAATTGCATTTTTTCCTGAGAAAATTTTATCATGGCATGTTTAATCATTTCTGCAAGAATTTCGCGCCGGACGACGATTTGTAGCGGTGTTTTTATAAACATTGGGCCACCATTCCGTCGTGTTATTACGGTGCCACTTAATTACTTTGTTGCACTTACATTGAATGTAATGCACTTGAATTTGGGTTTTTCGCTGACGAATCTTACTGAGGGTAAGATTCGTTGTTCAAGTTGGCTTGTTAGTCGACTTTTCATGTGGGCTAGGCGAAAGAATATCTGATGCAACTTTTTCACCTGTGAAAAGATAAGCTGGTCACGTTGTTAAGAATCTGACCAGTTTATTGCGCCCTTTTTATGATTCTGATTTTTTTAAATAAAATTTCTTTTAGGGATTTTTTGTTTTATAGGTCTCGTTTTATAGGTTTACGGGAATCCGGTGTTATATATACACAACGTGTAGTTGATCTAAATGGTTCCAAGATGGTTTTCCAAAGGCACCACTTCATAACCCTAGCTCCATTTTGGACTGCAAAAGAAGTTTTAGTACCTGATTGCATCTTTATTTGAATAGAACTTTTATTTTTTATTTTTATAGAACTGTTTTATATTTCAATACTGACACTTTTTAAATTAGGCACCTTATTTAAAATTTCGATTCCTGTCTTACGCCCTTTGTTCCCAATACAAAATCTAGACTGAATGTGTAACACAGTGCTAACGAACGAATTTTA
The DNA here is from genome assembly GCA_963924295.1 of Dioctria rufipes. Classification (NCBI taxonomy): domain Eukaryota; kingdom Metazoa; phylum Arthropoda; class Insecta; order Diptera; family Asilidae; genus Dioctria; species Dioctria rufipes. The sequence goes on along the minus strand of OZ002740.1, from coordinate 69,387,999 downwards.
ACGAAATAATTTATGTTATGGACTAGTATCTGTGTCAAAAGAATCATACGAGCGGGCATATATAAAATAATTAAAGCAAAAGAATTACAGCGTAAAATATAAGCCGCCACAGATTTTCAAAACATACGTTGATCTGTTCATTACACATCTGGAGTACCGTTTTTTGAAACGTCGCAGAGTTTTGTCAAGCTTCTAATGTCTCTTTTCGGAGCAAATGAGAACTTTAGATGAGGCAGCGTGTGGCCGATTCTTTGAAACTAACACTTTTACACGGAAATTCGTCTGTAGTATGGATCAAAGGAGTGAAGATCGGCCAAATTGCAAACTTGCAAATAAAACAATTAACAATTTTATCAAGGCTTATGATATCGGCAGCAAGGATGCATCCCCAAATATCCACAAATATTTGAATATTATGTCAGCTGTGACCGCAACTCCGAATGGCCGTTCATTTTCCAATTTGCGTCCTCTCAAAACGAAGTCGATGCAATTCCTAATGATTATTTTCTGTATACTCTGGCGTGTTAATATTGTTACGTGCAATAGAAATAGACAACTGGTGACATCTACTGGCAATGGAAGTAAACGACTTTAGGTTCGGAGAATTGATTATGGTATCTACAGGAAGGTTCAGGAATAGAATGAATAGAACAGTCAAGAAGCTTCTGGAAAATAGAACACTCGAGAATAATCTGGAGAGTTTCTAGGTATAAATATAACAGTTGTCATAGCCAGAAGAAGAGTCTTGTCTTAGACGTTGCAGTGTTAACAAGCGAAAGTAATAAACGTGCGAAAGTGTTGTAATTAGATTGCGATAATTGAAAGTACAGTATTAAGCGATAATTAAAGTGTAGTTGATTAATAGAAAGTATATGAATTTTGTGAATAATATAAGATTAGAGTGAAATAAAGAACTTGTATAATAAGTATTTAATATTGTGTTTTAAATAACGAACCGCAAGAGCCACGCTCGCAACAACTGGTGTCAGAAGTGAAATAAATTCGCGAAATAAAGTGGTGGCAATTGACTTAAAAATTCAAACTGTGATTAATTTTGTGAAATTGTGTTAAATTTTGAAAGTTCTGGAAAATAATTTATATTCAACTTTAAGTGAATTATAAAGTAATGGGGCGAAAATTCGAGGAGCTTCGAACGCAGGATTTGAAAGTGGAGTTAGGGAACCGGTCTTTACAAACGACAGGTGCAAAGAAAGTGCTGGTCGAGCGACTCAGACAAGCTTTGATAGAGGAGGGAAAGAATCCTGAAACATTTGTTTTCGAAGAGAACTTGGAAGAAACCGAAGTTGAAGAAGAGCCTACAATGAAAATGGAACAGCTTTTGAGTGCTTTAATGAGCAAAATGGAAGCCCGTTTTGATGAACAAAAGAATTCTCTCGAGGAACAAAAGAATTCTCTCGAGGAACAAAAGAATTCTCTCGAGGAACAAAAGAAATCTATGGAAGCCCGTTTTGCAAAGAAAGTGCTGGTCGAGCGACTCAGACAAGCTTTGATAGAGGAGGGAAAGAATCCTGAAACATTTGTTTTCGAAGAGAACTTGGAAGAAACCGAAGTTGAAGAAGAGCCTACAATGAAAATGGAACAGCTTTTGAGTGCTTTAATGAGCAAAATGGAAGCCCGTTTTGATGAACAAAAGAATTCTCTCGAGGAACAAAAGAATTCTCTCGAGGAACAAAAGAATTCTCTCGAGGAACAAAAGAAATCTATGGAAGCCGTTTGATGAACAGAAGAATTCCAATGAGGAACAAAAGAATTCTCTGGAATCCCGCTTAGATGAGCAAACGAATTCTCTAGAATCCCGGTTAGATGAGCAGAAGAAATCTATGGAAACCCGCTTGGACGAACAAAAGAGTTCTCTGGAGAATTGTTTAGAAACTCGTTTAGAGGATCAGAAAAATTTTCTAAAAAGTTCTTTAGAAGAACAAAATTTGAAAATTGAAGGAATTGAGCACGAATTTCAACAAAAGGTTTCGGAAGTTCAACAAAATGTCACCGAGCCACTTGAAAACGTTAAAGCAGATCTGGAAAGATTAAAGCATCGTCAGCCTCTAAACGTAGCAGCTGAAATATCCGGTGCAGGTAGAATGAAACCCCCAATATTTGATGGACAAAATTCGTGGCATATCTTCAAGAGACAATTTGAGGCAGCATCAGAGGTAAATGGATGGAATAATGAAGACAGAGCTATAGCTCTGGTGTTAGCACTTCGAGGTCCTGCGTCAGAACTCTTACAAACTGTACCGATTGAAAAGCAACGGGATTACACTTCATTAGTACAGGCGATAGAATTACGTTACGGAGATGAACACATGCAGCAAGTATATCGCCTACAGTTACGCAACAGGATTCAAAAACATGGCGAATCACTACAATAACTGCAGGATGATGTAGAAAGATTAGCTCATCTTTCATACTCCAGCGTGAATGCGGATTTTCTCAATTAAGTGGCGACGGAGGCATTTGTGAACGCTATTGCAGATCAAAACTTACAACATGCATTAAGGATAGCAGGGAAGAAATCAACAGCAGAAGCACTAGCCTATGCATTAGTGTATGAATCCGCCAGACAAGCTTCACGGAGTGCATTACGAATGAGAGAAATTTCGGTGAACGAATGTACTTGTAATAGAATGCAGCCATCACAGAGCACTCCTTCACGTGGTATTCTGCAATGCTGGAATTGTAATAGACCGGGACACCTACAAAGGGACTGCAGAAAACGCCGACGAGTGGAATCCCTAGATGAAGAGAGGAGAGTGGAATTGCAAAGATATCGAGCTGGGCAGCAGACTTGCAATAGATTGCAGTTATCACTGAGCAATCCTTCACGTAGTGTTCTTCGATGCTGGGATTGTAATAAATTGGGACACCTTCAAAGCGACTGCAGGAAGCGCCGTCGAAGGGAATCAACAGAAAATAAAGGGAGAGAAGAATGTCCAAGTTGGCGAACTAGGGAGCAAGTTGTTCTTAGAGCGACTCGACTCCAACCTTATGGCTTTGAGATGCAACATAGGAAAGAACTTATTCATGGAAATGCAGAAGCCTTTGTACAACGTCCATGCAAGCTTGAATGCAAACATTGCGGCCGGGTGGAAAAAAAAGAAACAACAGCAAGTATGCAGTTGGTAACTGTGGAACCATCAACAGGTTGGGACATCGAGAACTTGCGAACAGCTCAACGAGAAGATCCGGACATATCGCCTATTCTTGTTTGGAAAGCAGATATAGAAAAACCAGAATGGAAGGATATTTTAGGGATGAGTGAAAATCTGAAAAGCTACTGGGCTCAATGGAATTCTCTTCATGTTGAATGCGGTATTTTAAAACGGAAATGGGAGGCACCTAACGGTAAATCATTCCGAATGCAAATAGTCTTGCCGGCATCAAAGGTCAACGAAGTTCTAGGTAAAATATATCGTGGAACATCTGGAGAACATTTGGGAGTGAATAAAACAATTTCTAAAATACGAGAAAAGTTTTATTGGCTACATATGCGGGAGGATGTGGAGAACTGGTGTCGCAGATGCACTGTATGTGCTTCTTACATAGGGCCGCCACATAGCAGCAGAAAGGAAATGTATAAGTGTAATGTCAGAGCCACATTGGAAAGGAGAGCTGATGTACAAGAAGCCACGAGGACAAAATTAGCGGCAAATACTGATCGGATGAGGACCCGCTATGACTTACGTTTTAATTCAGCAGGATTTAGCGAAGGTGATCTTGTTTGGCTGTACAACCCGAACCGACGTAAGGGACGTTCTCCAAATTCACAACAACACTGGGAGGGACCGTATTCAGTAGTAACTAGAATAAATCACGTAGTATACAGGATTCAACGTGGTACAAGAGGCAAACGAAAAATCGTTCATCTGGATCGCTTGTGTCAATATTACAAGCATCAAGACCGTGGACCACCTGTTGTTCGGGACGAACAATTTTAAGAAGCGGGCAGTGTTACGTGCAATAGAAATAGACAACTGGTGACATCTACTGGCACTGGAAGTAAACGACTTTAGGTTCGGAGAATTGATTATGGTATCTACAGGAAGGTTCAGGAATAGAATGAATAGAACAGTCAAGAAGCTTCTGGAAAATAGAACACTCGAGAATAATCTGGAGAGTTTCAACACAAAAATGAAATTCAAACATAAGGAAGTACCAACGCTCAATTGGAAACATTCAAGCGTGTCAAATTGCAAACAAAGCATTTCCACACTGAGTGCAGTAAACAATTTCACTTTCTTAGTTAAAAATCCCAACATACGTTCAGCCAACGGGGCCCCTATATGAAATTGCTTATATGAGAACATTTCGAGCATTCTCAGAGGGGAATGTTTTAAAAAAGTAAACGAAAACATTATACGCACGTAAGAGCTTTTCAAGCTTTCTCTGAGGGGAAAGCTTGAACACAAATAGGAACAAAGATGAATTAAGATCGAGTATCGAATAGATACTTGCTATTTTTTATAAGAATTCCCCGAAGGAGAAAACTCAAGATATCTTGCTGCATCTGCGATTAGCTAGAGTCTTAGCATGAAGGGGGCGTGGTCTCTAGTAAATAGGGATTCTAGCTGTTGATCATGAGAAGATGGCGCAATCTGTAAATATAAATTTTCGTTCAATTTGTATGATCGGGGCAGTATTTCTCAACTAATTTTACAAAGAAAAACTGCTAAAATTCGCCCGATCCATGGTAAGGAATCTTAATAGTCAAATTGTGAAGTAAACCATAAGTAGTGAAGTTAAATATTTCAAAACCCATATTAAAGGTGCGTTTTCAATAAAGTAAGACCATCCACACTAAGTGGCTAAGAATAAGGGCATGTGAATTTCCTCAGGTTTAGACTATCGCACACCTTGTGCTATTAAAATACGACGTCTGTAATCTTGCTTAATTCCGCCTCCAATCGATTCCAGTTCTAACCTTGGGATATCGCGGAGCACACGCTGTGCTCTATTCCACACATCAAAGCAGCAATCAAACTGTTATTGGGACACCTCTTCATAATATAATTAAAATACTTTCAGAGTGTCTTCCTGAACTTTGTTCAACCTGGGGGAACGAGCGTCCTATTTCTACTGAAACGGATGTCCTTATAAGTATCCTCATATGAGTTGGTCTCCTCGTGGTAATATACATTGGTTTACCTGACACTCGAATATCAACAGCGCTAGACCTTCTGTCAAACCGCAAGTCACAAGTAAGAAATCTATGGTTATCAGTACCAAGTTATTACTCGACATCCCAGGTCCTGTTAAGAAGACTACAGCTGATCAGACCTCAAGTTAGCTTTAAGAAGACTCTGGTCATCAAAACTACATTATCCTCACTTATCAATTTTCTGCTTCAAGCCTACGAATTACTCACGAATCACATCAAGTACTAAATTCGGATAGTTTTATATGAATTACACGGTCCCCTTATTTAACAGATCAACTACACAATCAATCCTAGCGTATAATCCTTAGTACGATCAAATTAAGCCGAATATGGGCAATCAGGGGAAATAATTCGTTCCGTTTTGTAAATTGGTACAGTTATACATTGCGGTATCCAAATAAACATACTAAAAGTCCTCATTGGTGGCGGGTGTGCTGAGGGTGTAGGGGGTGTTTTGCTCATATCCCCATTATCTGTACGAATACCATTATGTTTATTTCTGACAAAAGTTTCTACATAAAATTTTCTACAACTTTGGTTATATTTATTTTTTCTCTACGAGCAATACTTTAGGAGCTACAGGGATTGTAAGTTTTAAGACAGATAAAAAAAACGACGTCGTTTTTTCGTCATAGTTCATCATCACTTGCATTTTTAGTTTAGAATAAGCAAGCTTAGTCATTTGCCGACCCAACATAAAAAACCCCATGTCGATCTATTGAGAATTCTAAACAAAACAAGTCGATAATGTAAACAAGGGCCGAGCGTGCGAGATTCCGTGGGTCCTGAGCTACGGCGGTCGTCAGCGCGGCGCGGACCGCGTATATCCACTACCACGTCTTTACCCTCCCAGTGGCACATTTCTTAATAATGTTGCTGTTGTTGGAGAAGATGTGGATTTAATAGGTCTTCTAATGGCTCTCTCACCACCAGAGAAACAAATATTCCTTGTCAAACCAGGAAGAGGGAAAGTGGAAACCAAGATATTTTCGTCACAAGAACTCCAAAAACTTTCATTTTGTTGTGCTATTCTTTTCCTACATAGTTTTCGCGGCTGCGGCACCACTTCATAAATTTATAAGATAGGCAAACTGTCAATTGTAAAGCTGTTTGAGAAAAAACTAATAATCAAAGATATGGCAGCCATTTTCTATGACCCAACATCAACATCGGAAGCCATAGCAAAATCAGGAGAAACGATGTCTTTGACGATATATCGTGCGCCCACACTACCCAGATTGATCTTAACAACCATCGATACTCGCTTTTAGTTAAATCCAGAACCAAGTACAAAGCTGATCCCTCCTCTCTCCCGCCTACTAAAGGGTAGGCAAAATATCACGCATTGCGAATATTCCACCAAGTACAAGAGTGGCTGGGTAACGAAACTCTCCTGAAATGTGGGGTTGGAAGCGAGGAGCTGATGTAACCTTCAAACCAATTAGCACCACTGATCCTCCAGCTTCTGACACCGTGCTGACTTCAATTTTTTGTTGCTGCAAAAGTGGTTGCATTGTAAAATCCGGAATTCGAAAAGCACGGTATTTCATGCAATCTAGTTTGCTGCGACTACTTGGGTTCATGTACAAACGGTGTACCTTTAGATGTCATAGAAGAAGAAGAAGACGAAAATGTCGATGTAAAAGACGATGAGTAACATAGCAAAGACGAACTGATTTGCTTTTTTTATTTTTAAATAAAATTTTAAGACCTATTTCGTTTATATTTCTTAAATCGTCTAAATTTTATCTCTCTGTTAAAACTCACATACCCTGTAGTGTAGCTCTTAAAATATTGATCGTAGAGCAAAAATAAATATGACCAAATTTATAGGAAATTTTATGTAGAAACTTTTGTCAGAAGTAAACATAATGCTATTCGTACAAATATTCGAGATAAAAGCAAAAGCCTGAATGAGGACTTTTAGTATGTTCATCTGGATACCGCAATGTATAACTGTAACAATTTACAAAACTACACGAATTATTTCCCCTGATTTTATTAATTTTCTCGAACTATCTTTCTCGTCAAAATTTCGCCAAGCCGCTAAATATCTTATAATTTTATTATTGAAGTATAATAGGCAGTACATCGTCCTATCTCAAACCTTTTATGCTATGCCACTATCCTTCACGGATCTATTTTACCCGAAACATTATTAAATGAGATTTTAGAGTATCTTATAGTCCCAAATAGCAAATTCTTGAATCTTTTTTCGAATCTTTTCTCTTTGCACCAGTTTTACAGAACCATAACTTTTATGTTTTGCTTTTCCAACTACAATCAGATCCTTCGCATTAAATCAGGTCTTCTGGTTTATTTACAAAATTTGTTACGCAAGAGGTTTATGGCGAAATATTTAACGTAATATTTTTCTGATAAACTGACATTAACTTTCGTCCATATTTGAACGTGACTGTTTGATGCGAGTTATATATCTTTCGGTGGTTTGGAGTACAGCTAAAGTGTTTGTAGCTCTAACTGCAGTATTTGTAAAATAGAAAATTGATTACATACGACTGCATTCAAGTATATCTGACTGTTAGTTTATTGATGGCTCGAACATGCTCCACAAAACTTATTTTGACGAGCCTAGACCATATTAAATATTGTGTGTATTGTTTTCCTGGGAACGGTTCTCATTTGTTTCCTATCCGAGAAAAATAAGTTTCTCATTTCGTTTTTCATCTATATGTTGCTCATTGAGTGATTTTTGTTTAACTCTTCGCTATATTGATTAATATTGGTAAATCAATCTCCAATTCTGCAAGCTGGATTATGTATCGAACTATGAATGACTAAAGTGCCTACTCTCACCTTTACAGAATTTTTCAAACAAAGCGAAGCAGTTGGTTTACCTTGTGCTAAAGGCGATTATACATGTTTATCGATTTCATTCATTCATTTTCTGACTATATTCTACTCATTGAAATACTATTGATATTATGATGTCATACGAGTTCTGTTTAACTTGGTTGGTTCGCACCACACGTAACATTTACTAGTGAAGCAACGTGTTGATCAACATAGATAGAATGGGTGATAATTTATTTTTTCTGGATGTTTTATTTTCTCTCTAGAAAATTGAAAGTCTTACTAACCTCAATCAATAGATGTCGTTTATTACGCATTTCAAAATATTAAACCATATTCATACTTCATATTTTCATCTAAAATCTGTAATTAATTAGGTAAAAGTAATTTGCAACGACTTAAGACACTATAATTATACAGCTTATGTCCGCACTTAAGTGGTGTACAAAACATACGTGGCCTCTAAGCCGGCTTGTATAAAACTTCTTACATAGAAAGAAATATGGTAAAAGGGGCCAGAAGGCATTAAATACTCCAAGAAAAGCTTAAGGACAGCTACAAATGAAGTGTGAAAAGCTGTCTAATGCGATTTTCTCAAGAAGATTACTAGAAAATCTTGCAGGAAAAGAAAATTTCCATCATGATGTAGACTTTACTCCATTTCTTATTCGTTCATTTTTATATATGTATCTAATATTTCTTTCTTTCTTTTAATCGGTACAAACCACTGACATTAATTCTCAAGTTTTCTTTAAGGAAAAAAAATGCTCATTTTCTCAGAGGAAAGAATCCATAAAAGACAGGTGAGATAGTATCTATAAAGTGGCAGTGTTTATTGAGAATCTACAAGAACCGTTCTTGTATACCATCTTTCAATGGCACTGGGAAGGAAATTGAAAATTCAATATACTCAATTTAATATCCTCCAGAGGTAATCAAGGATCTTGCCCTGAAATAACTTGTAAACAATCTCTTCTTTGGGAGCAATGCAATTTCCTCAAAGCTATGTGCTATCACTAAAACAATATAATTTAAGAGTGGTGGAGGAAGCTTACCTGCTTTGAAAACGTTGGCGATGTCGGTGTCGTGTTTAATCTTGGTGGCGTGTACAGTATCCTCTGTGATTCAATATTCAGTATATCGAACGCCTTCTCTTCCAAATTATACTCATCCTCGCTGTTCTCTTGTGGCACAACATCTGGATTTTTGTCTTCTAAGGTGGAATGGCTGCCCATATTCCTGCTGAGTGGTTCGACGCTGCCCTTATCAGTTTCAGTGGTGACTGCATCAGCTCCATTTCTTGAATATTTCGTTCGAAGCTTAATGAAAATCACAATGCAGACAGCGACTAAAATCAAAGTTGCTATAACTCCCAATAGAGCGCCCAGTAAAGGAGTCAATTGCACCAGAACAGCTGTGGATGATGCTGTTAGGAAAACGGAAAAGGAATAGATAACAGAAAAATAAATAAAAATAAAAAAATAAAAAAGTAAATTTTGTTGTTATTGATTCAGTTCAATCCAGAATGGGTGTAGTTTTCAACTTCTGCAGTAGTAGCAGAAGTAGTAGTGTGCTGCAGGGTAAAAATACCCAATTTCCGGGTTTCAAATTAATTATTTAACTCACCAGTCCGCAGCAGTGGAGCTGATAGAGTTTTGGTTCGCAATCGAAATGCTCGATTGCTGGAACCCTGCAAATTGTACGAGGTCACGCGAATCACAAACACCGAATCGCTGGGTAAACGTTTTATAGTAAAATCCGAATGTCTGTAGGATGTGTTGTAGAGAATTTGTCGGTTTAGTTCATCATAGACTTCTACGTGAAAATTCTGTTGGATTCCACCATCATTTCCTGGTATGCAGAATATTTGAATTGAATTTGCTGTTGCATTGTACGCTGTACAATTTTTAACTGGATCTGGTAGTTCTGCAAAACAAAAAAAAAATATATGTAAAAATACAAATAATCAGAGAGCGAAATTTTCATTTTAGTATAAAAATTGAGAGAATTTAAATATTACAGCGTACTACATTTATACCATTATACAAGGCGGAGATTTTCTAGATAAAAACGTATTTACGGCTTGTAGTATCTATGTACAAATGTATTATGCATGTATTTTGTTCAACATTTAATAATGAAATTTATTGGCAAACTGAAATTGAAAATGCTTTTGAAAGGCACAAGGGAATTTTACCGGATTTTCTGAATTATTTTGTGAAATAGAATTCAATTTGTGTATCCTGAATTGGCTTAAATTCGTCGATTTGAATAAACAAAACCGATCCGATTATCGTTGAAATGGTATGGATATAATTTTCCAGCTTTGTACAATACTATTCACCATTAGAAAATTTTGATTGATTCAATTATTTATTTATTTATAAATGGAGAACACACAACAACATGGAGAATGGTATCTGAGTGGGCGCTAAGATAGGAAGCATATTTGTTTATTTATTACACATTACATTATCTCCGGAATGAGTCTTATTAGACTAAGAGCTGGCGACCAAAATACTTACGTCATTTCATAAACAAAATTTTCCATCTTATCATACTCTCTTAAGAGGAGTCAGTACCAAGATTTGCAAGTTTCCTACATTTTTCAATGTGAATTTCTGGCAAACTATTTGTAGCAGAATAATGATTTATATCTTAAATCAAAGGTAACGAAGAGGTCTAGTAAATAACGTTCGGAAAAATAAAAAAATATATATTGGAATATTAGCTCGGGAATTTGTTAAAAATGGTAAAAATTGAAGTGGTTTGAATCAAATTTCTGTTAGTAGGAATTCTCATATCTTTAGATTGTGACTATTTTTGAAAGATAAAGCCTAGATCTACCAAATAACGTCAATTTTTTTCATTTTTAACGGCGTTTTTTTCAATTATTTGAGTCTAATAGTAATTGTTTTTCTCCCGATATTTCACTGTCAATAAATTGCAATATTTTGTTGAAAGTTGTTGAAATACAAAGCAAAATAGTATATATATAGTATATATATATATAGTATATAAAGAAGTTTAGGAGAGTTAATTCTCGTTAAAAAATTTTAAATTCTTTGAACTGCAAATTTTCAATTGTCGCATTTTAAGTTTCTGTCTTTTACGCTAGATGTCTCCCATGTGACTTGTGGTCTCGGTCGAGGCTAATTTTATATGAATTTATCATTTTCAGCACACAAAACTACGTATAGTAAATTGTATTGCCTGCAGGCTCGCTGATATCTAAATTGAAACTTTTGCTGAATACTGACTCCTCTTAACATCGGTGTTAACTTAAATCTTAAGTACACTGGATGCAATGCAACGCAACGCAACAGAAAGAAATGTCAAATTTAAGCAGCAAAATTGAAGTGAACGTTATAGCTGCTTACAATGAACGCATACGTAATTTAAAATTGATAGCGAAACTTGGGCCGAAATTGAGTCGGAAAAATATGGAAAAATTTATGAAATTCTGTTGAATTTGCTGTTTATAATAGAAACGCTACGGATATTACAACGATGACTTTTGGAACATGAAAGGGAATGACTCACAGTAGTTTTTTAAACAAACATGAATGAAATTACCAGTGTACGCATTATTGTTGAGTGCGTTGAAATCCCATGTCTTTATTTATTATACCTAAATAAAAATTTACAGAAGATATTGACGCTACCCAAATTTCTCCATTATTATTTCTATTATTTTATGACACACTTAATCTGCACAGTTATTTATCGTAGGAACGCGATAAACAATCCGTTAATGAAAATTTTAGGTTATGTTCATCCGTTCATTTGCGAAAATTTCAGATTTTATCTAGCTTTTTTCATAAGATTGCGACCTCCTCCGTCCACTGTGCGCACCTCTATTTGAGAAGCATGCAAACAAACCCGGTTTGACATTTCTCTCCGTTCCATTGCGTTGCGTTTCGTCCATTGTAATTCAGCCCTTATTCGAAAGTCTGCCAAGCGTTGCCAGTTTCCCAGCAATTGCTGGATTATTTAAGTATTTAACATTTAACCTAGCAACACCAGAACTCTAATCTGCTTTTCCAATTACCAATGACAAGAAAAACAGTAACAACGAATAATGCATACAATTTTCAAAATGTGCCTTTTGCAATTATGTTCTTATATTTAATAAAGTACTATATTAATTAAGTTAACTATACTATCTAGACGGCCATGATGCTGTAGTGAACTCGTCCATTATGTATTTAAATGCAAATCCGTAGTAGTTAAAGATTGATACTTTAATGTAATCAATCAATCAATCCTTAGTAGTTAAGGATTGATAGTAATCAACTTTTGTTGTTTCATTCTTTTGAATTTGTATTTTTTTATGTATCAATAAACTCCTTCGTTGTACTGGAATTGCGTTAAATAATTTTTTTTATTTCCCAATTTACATGTTTGTTTGAATATAATTGAAAATAATTTCAATGAATTTTCCAATTGCAAAAAAAATGGAAAAAGAATAGAGAGATCATATGGAGATCTCATCATATGGTTATCTCTGACCGCCTAACATATGTAGAACATTATAATATTAATTTTATTTTGAAATGTGGTAATGCTTAATATTTATACATATGTGTTTTCTTTTAAAAACAAACTAGCAAACTAACCCCTGAATATAAGAATTATGTGCCACATGCTTTTTCCAGAAAATTTCAGAAAAAGCCAGCAATTTTCACCTAAAAATTCTAACAATTTGAAAATGTAAACTGGTAACGTTGTCTGGTGACTTTCAGTGGTAGAGGGTGCTGTGAAATAGCCACGAGGGCTTAAAAAATCGGTTATGTTACGTGATTTCATAAAGGCTGATTTTTGGTATGGTAGCAGAGAATTATATTTCATGATCAATGATAAAAATGGCAGGCAACTTGGTTGGAGGGAAGTTGGTGGCAGACGGCAACAAAGACACGGAAAAATTTGTATAAGTTACGTCATACCACGATAACTCGAGAACGCTTTCACTTATGGTCCTGAAATTTAATTCCGAAAATGGGACCAATCGGGCAAACCCCTTGTATTATTGCCATACAAAAATTTCGTTTTTCACTATATATTGGGACACTGCCTAAAAACCCACTCCTTCTTGGTGCTGCCATACAAAACTTTGGTTTTCCACTATATATTTGAACACTGCCTGAGAGCGCGCCAACGTACAGCACTCAACTATTGCATGCATTTTGATGTGTCAAAAATCCCCTAACAAAAAAAGTAAGATAAATAGTAAACTGACAATCAAACTATAGAAAGCCTCAGCTACGTTACATTTTTCTTTGTTGATCCTAATGAAGTGTGTTTTTGATAGGCGTCAACACGGCTCTAACAAGCAAAAGGTCATCAAGATGGATTGACGGTTTATTTAAACAACTTTCTTTGATGTGTGAATCCACTTAGAAAAAAGATAGTCATTGAGTGTAAAATTTAGGAAATATAAACTTTTTGGAGCGAAAGGATATCAGCACAATTATAATTTTAACAATTGTTTTGATAATTCTATCGTTCGAAACATCTGCTAAGAGGTCTTTAATTGAAGAGATTAAGTTGAGCATATAACGATTTCGGGGAATGCATAAGTTTTATAATAAAAAAAAAAACAAAAAAAGGTTTGGCATTTCCACACTTGATTTACTTCAGGTTGTAGCTTTCAAAATCCTTCTTCGGGATTCGTAAAAGTATATCGACTTGAAGTGAGAATATAGTACAGGCCCAAATAGGACAATATAGTGAGTGAAACAAGCCAGGCAGCAACGCAAGGGCAATATATTATATTTAAATATAATAATTACTTTTAAGACATGAAACTGTTAATTTGATTAGATACGTGGAGGGGTGCACAGACGTTAGCCACTGTGACCTGAAAGATCAATTGTGAGTTCGCGTGCTAAATTATTCCCTTTCTAGGTTAAGACTGTTAATAAAGTCTAGAACCAGTCTGGGATTGAGAATCCACAAGCAGTTTAGCGGAGGAAAGGCATGTTAGAGGTAAAGTAATCTACGCCTGGCTAATGCATCTTAATTAAAGTACAAGTGCTCCGAAGATTCAAGAGCATCCTGAGCAAATCGGCAGAATGAAGTCTCAGTTAAGTTCATCTTGTCCAGGTCATACCGCAACGAGCAGTGGCATGAGAAGAGCTGTGCGAATGTTTTAAGCTCTGGTTTCCAGGGGAGCAGAAATTCTTTTATTTTTCTCCCAGAATTGTTGATAAACTTTTTAGCCTAACGAAGTCCTTGTAATCTATCTCTATCTAGGGACTCTCGTTTTTTTCCATTTATTTATGGCAGTTCTGAGGTTACATTTTGAAGTGCCACAAAATGGGTCTGGTACGACAAAGGGAGTTTCCGCCCCTCTTTTGGCAAGGTCTTCAGTAATTTCATTGCTTTTATGGACCTCATGTCCCGGTACCCACATGACGAAAACCTTATTTCTCTTCCATAAATGTTGTAAGGGTTTACAGACACTGCCATACTATGGTTGAGTTTTACAAAATCCGTCTTAGGTGTAATTATATTATATATTGGTGACACTTGACGGAAGCATATCCGTTTTAATATACTTAGAAGACCAATCAGATCACCTGCCTTGAACGGTTTGTCATTTTATTGTCTGATAGCATTGAACATAACTTCTTTTTCGAGTTGCAATTGCAGAGGTGGAAGGTTTAATAAGGCTGCCATGGCTACTGTTGGGCAGGTACTAATGGCACCAGATACTCCAAGACAAGAAAGCAGCTGAGCTTTTTTTATAAAGATCCTCGGTTTTCTTTTGATTCGTTTTTGGCCACCAACGTGCACGACACGTGCAGAGAGATCATGCAGATCTTTTCGATACTCTGGACAGATTCGAATTTCAGGTAAGTTTCTTATTGTGGGTGATCCCCAGAAATTTGACCTCATCAGAAAATGTCAATTCCGTATTATCAAGAAGTGGAGCTGATAGCGAAAGCTTCGTTCTTCTCGTGAGCGGAATGATTACCGTTTGCTGATGTTTATGCTAAGGTCTTTATTCAAACCCCACATGCGGATCGGATATGACCTGATCATGCTCGCCACGTATAGTGACCACTAGGTCATCTGCGTAGCCTCATTTACAGTCGACTACAAGACCGGAGAAAGGAGATGGAACAGTTACCTAGAGTTATGGTAATGTTCCTGGTTTTAAGCATGGAATCTATCCAGTTATCTCTGGAGGGCTCAAAGGCCTTATTCTATGCGCTTAATTTAATTGCATCGAAGGAGGTGTTATTGATGTTCTCTTCTATTTTTGGAAATGCATATAAGGCCATCTCTTCTGCTTACAAATTTTTTTCGAGGTCTTTGAATGACATTATCAGCAGAGACTTGTCAGGTTGATAAGCAAACTGCTTGGTATAAAGTAGTGACTTAGACTTCGAATGTGTAAGTCTAGGAGAGGCTGATGAGTCGCAACGATTTGGCTAGAGAACTAGCTCTTTTCCCTACTTTGGGTATAAAACCACTTGGATGTCTCTCCAATATTGGGGAATGTACCCTAGAGCGTAAATCGTTCGAAAGATGTTTGGACATAGATAACTTGAATACTGATTGATGTGTAGAACTGATGGCTTGACTGCTTGACGCAGGAAACTGATGACTTGAATACTGCTTGACGCAGAAAACTGATGGCCTGATTGCTTGACACAGGAAATTGACGGCTTGAATACCTGGCTACCAGTCACCAATAAGTAGCTTCCGTACCTGGAAAAACTATGAAAATTACTTGAAGAGTAATAAAAAATACCTATGGGTCTTACTAGCCGAGATGAGAGCTTTCAGCAGCTTCGGGGTCCTATACAAAAGTTCGACAATCACAAATATTTGCATAGAAAGCTTTGTCGAGAGAACCTGCATTAAGTTATCAGTACTCAAATATTGTACTTAAACTTTGACAAACACGCCATATCAAATACCATCAATTCAAAGTTAGTATGGAATATCCTGTGAATACCGTTGGTTTAAAAGTAGAAATTACAATATAGTGCTCAGTTGTCTAAAGCTTTCGTTCCAAACAGAACAGATAAACAGGGTTATCAGCAACTCCTATCTATGTTAGATGAGCGTAAAGCGGGCTGTGACCAGATGATACCGACTAGATGTCTATATTATTTTCTTCCGAGTTTCAAGAGAAAGTCCGTGTAGATCCAAATTATCCCATAAAGAAACAGTTTCGTACACCTGCAAGTGAGCGAAGTGGAGCGTATTTATCATGCAGATATTGCATGATGGAATCGACCTTCTCTATTTGCTCATTAACATCAGTGAAATTATAAATTTAATCCCAGTGAAGAGTGGTGCATTCCAGCAACGAACGATTTCTACTATGAACTGTAACAAGACACAAATCAAGTAATGACGGATTTTCCACACCGAAAAATGTGGGAAGCACATTTAATTGTTTCAAATCAATACACTGGATCAGGTGAATGCGATTTTTAGATATCGATCGTTGTTGCAATAAGTTCACATTATAGTCACCACCGATAATTCCTTTATTATATCGTTAAATGCTTTAAGCAATTCTATCTTCAAACTCAGTGGTATTATTTATAGGGAAACAATTTGGAGTGTAGTAAACTGCTACTAAAGCGCAATTATCACATTTCCATTGTCTCAGAAATATAGTTAACAATTGACTTCACAAATATTAATTCCAACTCATCAATCTTTGAACGAATGTAACGTGCATTCTTCTTGAGTCCCGACGCTCTGGAACAAAACACATTTACCATGGTTCCCACTTGGTCCATATTATACAAAATTAACGATTTAACATAATAACACAGAGTCAGCAGCATGGTCAATAGGAAGGAAGGAAGTCTTTAAAGCAAATATTTTCTGTTCATGAAATTGTTCTTCGCAGGCATTCTAAGTTGAGATTTTATTGAGTGAATTGCAAATGAAGTTTTACTACAGTGAGTATTTATTATTTTTTTATTCGATATCGCATTTACTTAGTATTTGCAAAAAGCTTTGCAGGAGACGTCGATACCAGATCGTACTGCAAAAAAACATCG
The DNA here is from genome assembly GCA_963924295.1 of Dioctria rufipes. NCBI lineage: Eukaryota > Metazoa > Arthropoda > Insecta > Diptera > Asilidae > Dioctria > Dioctria rufipes. Next base: position 69,370,971 of record OZ002740.1, on the reverse strand, counting down.
AATCCAAAACGAGCTACCAACACATACAAGAACTTCGAAAGAAATTCGAGCTAGCGAACAACTGTCGGGTTGCCAATACGATTCGATATCGTGTTTCGTTTTTTTCTAAGCTGTCGATACTGCTGGCATTGAAGAAGCGTCTATTAATTGGCCCTATTCTGTCGGTAAAATTTTATCATTTTATGTTATGTTATGCCTTAAAATAAAATAATTCCCTAAAATCCTATTCTGTACCAGAAATTTTAATTTATTTTATGCATCGTAACATAAAATATTTCCTGTTATGGAGCGTAACATAAAAGAACCTAAGCAGCATATTTTTTAGAGGTATTTTGACACATTTTATGAAAATGACGTACGTCAATTAACATTTGTTGTGCGAAAGTAGTTTTAGTTAAAAACTAAAATGTCCACCGCCATACATAAAAATTACAATTTCGTCAGAAATTGTAGAAATTTGCACTTGGTGCGGTATGGTAAAATATAAAAAGTTGATTATATTTGTCTAGGTTTTAATTTTATGCAGAAGAGATCATAGGATACGATATCTTCGCGATTTCTACGATCCATGTGTGTAAACTAATTTTGCAAACTTATGAATAATTCTAATTTATACCCAAAGTGTTTCGTTGTAACAAACATTTATAGAGTAACTAGAGCCTCATACCGGAAAGACATCCATTCCGTTCACTTTGAGTTAGGAATCTCAAAGTGAACAGAATGGATGTCTTTCTACTGCTTTGCATTCCTACGGACATGGTTTGTATCAAACTCCAGTCAGGAATTTTCATATTTTAGCACTTTTACATTCAAGTATCTGAAGAGCTATTAAGAAAGCAGCTGCTTTCATAAATGATTATTTAGTGGGTTATTTGATAGAGTATCACGCAAATGTCAATTGACCAGCTGTTCAAAAAGAAATAGAAAACATTACGGAATGTACTAAATATTTTAAATAATAAAAAAAAAAATATTTTATGTTACGTGCTCATAAAAGAATTCATAAAATAATTTTATGGAATTACGACAGAATACAAATTTTTAAAATATTTAATTTTCATTTTATGAAGAAGGATTTTTATCGCCACAAAATAACATAAAATAATATTTTATGAAAAATTACAGAATAGGGCCCAATGTTTGTAATTCTTTCATTGACGTCAGACACAAGGTCACTATTAATTTTTAGACGAACGTAAAATAAACCAGCTCGAAACCGTATGGTATTCAACTTATGTATGGAGCGCAAGCGTCGTACTTCATTAAATATGCCATGATTGCTACGTGTAAGGCTATCATGGATGTAGATTAAACTATCAGATGTAAAACCAGTATTTAATTGATTTAGCTTTAATGGCAAATATGCTGACAGCATTGAATAAATAACTAATAAGGAAGCGAAGTATCGTGCGAATACAATGTACGTGTTCAAGCAATTTAATGACATTCAGACCCTATGATCGGGGTGGAAATCACAATACGGCAGTGCATTATTTGACAATTGTACTTGATTTCTGACATTTCATTGTGGCAAGTGCATTAAATTATCAAAGGTAACGCCAAGAAATATTATCTGAAAATAAAGGGGCGCAAAAATTTGTTTATTTTACAAAGCAATTTGGATTATAAAAAATTTCCCCCTACAAAATGACACGAATTCATTACTGCCATGACGAAACGAATACAAACACAGCACACTAATACACTTCCCCGAGTGGCTTAGGTTTTCTTCCAATATGCCGTTTCCTTATTATTTATTTTTTCAATGGCTGACAGCGATCTGTAAAATGAGCTCTTATCACATTGAGACGAGAACCATACTATTATGGAAGAATTGTTATTTGATATCTTTACAGATGATGTATTGCCATTGAGTCTAAAAGTATCAGTGTAGGAAGTCATAGTATGTTTTAGGAGAAAAGCAATACACTGGAAAATGTTACGGATATTTTCTCAATTTGCTTTTCTCGTGTGCCAGTGATTACAACATCGTTTAAATGTCGCAGTCGTCGGGAATCCTCGAGCTCCCTCTGAATACGGAAAGTCTGTGCTCAAACACTTCGTTTAGCATTTTTAGATCGTTCACTTCTTTGCTGATTGGTGTCAACGCATTTTCAATTTGGGATAATATATCGTTTTTAAATTCTTTGAACTTTTCAGTTAACAGGTTACTGAGACAAATCATCCATCTTTTTTCCATTGCATCCAAGGAAGACTCTTACAGCGATGGAGAGTTTGAGGTCGAAGGAAATTTAGAATCGACACTTCTTGATGTACCTGTTGTTAGAGCAGGAGCATTACTCGATGATCGTCTCTTGAACTCTTTTTAATCTTGCTGTTTGTATTGGAGTTTTTACCGCGCATTATAAACAAGGTTAATAAATGTTTATAAGTATATTGCGCAATGAATATATGAATAATAGATATACATATATAACCCCACAAACAAAAAATTACTAGTGAACGGTCTAAAATCGCGGGCAAATAGCATACAAAACACTACCTTCAAAAAATGAGCTCAGCCACTAACTTACGTCAATGCCTGAAATACAAATTTAACTAAAACTTAAGGAAAACCGGCAATAAATTCGAAAACCATGAGCTCTGATACAATACGATTACTCAGTAGAAAGAATCATCATATGTTCTGGTCCAAGAAAGTGGAAGCGAAAGTAGGACCTGGCTAGCGAGTCCACCCTGTCACTCTTCCCGGGCATAAGACGAGATTTATTGGCATAAGACGAGATTTATTGACATAAAGAGAAAGAGTTCTTATATACTTAAGTAAATTCTTCCGAGAATTTTCAAGAAAACAGATTGATAATTCGACCAATAAATTTGCGTACCACTCGCAAGCTACAGCATCCCAAAGTCTTTTAATTAAAGATCTTGTATACAACTGAACAATTTGATACAAGATTGGTACCGGGAGGACCTGAACCCATGGCTTAAACCTAAGTTGAATCTATTAAATTAGGAGCATATAGAATAAAAAATATTGTTACCCGCCACAAACTGATACCAGCGACATCTGTTGGAAATGGAAACAACTCTCGGTTAGTGACACCCTAGTAATCTTTGGGTTCGGGGAAGGGAATATTCAGGAAGGTTCTATAATAACCTGTGGAGTATAAATACGGCACTATACTCATCCAGAAGGGAGTCTTATTTCAGAGAGTGAAGTGAACGAAGTAAACTATTTGGATTGCGATAATTAGACGTACATAACTGGCGATAACTAAAAAGTTGATGTGATAATTGTTTTGAATTGTAAGAGTTAACAGCAAAGTTAAATAAAGAAAGGACTTTTGAATTATATCCGAAATATTTTCTTGTAAATAACGAACTAAGGCCACGCACGTAACAATATTTAGGGTCAAAGCCCTTAGTTTCCCGTGTCAAGTCCACATGATATTAATAAGAACAAAGGCTTAGAATTTGTTTGTACCATTTCAAGTTCAATCTTGAGGCTTTCAAGCTTATACAACTATTATTCTTGTCAAATTTCCCCCCATCCATTTAATTCCCATAATGGTTCAACAAGTACAATATTCAATGCTTCACAAAAAAATTGGAAAATCAAATACTCGTCCAATTTAATTCAATTTTAAAAAGGACTATCTGGCAACAAAAAACCGCAATAACAAAAGTAGAACAACAAAAATCAAAGCGCACTTACCAGCAGCAATTATATGATACAGGCAGGGTGTACTATGTCCTATCAAGTTAGTCGCTATACAGGAAACCGTTCCGAAATGTGTAAACGATTCCACTCGATAACGATAAACATTATTTGATGGCCGAGGTTTTTTCTTCTCATTAGTTGACTTGATGTCCTGCTTCTGTTGTAACGAATGCTTTCGATTCTTATCTAGATGCTGTTAATGCACAATATTGGTGTATACCATTTGAGAATACGGTAAATTCTTTTCTACAAAGTTCAATTCAGTAGTGGTCTCCTCTTCGTCGTGTAAAAGCCATTCTTCGTTAGTGGTTCTGCCGCCTGAATTACCAGCTTCAGGATATATTTGTGGTAGTTCAACGACGGTTTCTAGTGAATTGTTAAAATACCATTTGTATGTTAAATTGGACGTGGGATTGGAGTCAACTTCGCAAGAAATGTTCACTGTTTGCCTCAAAGCTGCTCGTATTATTGTTGATTCTGCCATACAAACGGGAGGGTCTGGAACGGAACAAAAGAATGTGAAATGAAACGGTATATGGGAAATCTATCTAGTGTATAAGTATGACCATTTAGACGTAGAAAATGTGCTTTCAAGAAGAGAGCAATAGCCATTTGAATGGTCCCCATTTTTATGCACAACGATTTTACAAGTCACATGATGACATTTTAACCAGGGAAGCTACTTACAGTGCTACAAATACACTGAATTATTCGATATTATTATTTTATAAGAAATGCATCCTTCTTCTAAGATCGAATAAATCTGCGCTCTCATCCATCATAAATAAGCGAAAGTTCATATGCATACGTACAGTTAAAAGTACACTGTCTGTGCATGAAAAGGATTCTACTAGGAAGGAAAATTTAATGTAATCCTTTGGAAACATCTCCACACACTGCTCTGCTTCTCTCTTACACAATACTCCAACATTAAATAAGACGCAAGAAGTACTTACATTTAACGTCCAGGTAGACCTCATTACTAGCAACTGTTCCTTGTACGTTGCCAGCACGGCACAGGTACTGGCCATGGGTAATCTTGGAGATGCCCTGCAGGACGAGTGTTTGATTCGATATAATTATGCCACGCGATGAATGAAGTTGTTTATCCTGTAAATGGAATTTTTAATGGCAATTGCATTTCAAATAGTGCTAAGTAAGTAGGAGTGTGCAGGCAGATATATTTGGTGCAGGATCGTGTTAGGTACTATGCAGATGTTATATTCTGGGTTTTGTGGTTTTAGTTGAAAGGATTCATGTAAAAAATTTATATTTGTAAGTCATAAGTACATGTGGATATGTACATAAGTATGTATGCCATCCCATTGCAAAAAGTGTCCGTTATATAGCTAAAGTTGCAATATAAACAGGATGCTTTTTCATGCAAGTACGTGCTTTAAATGATGTAAATTATTTATGTAGAAGGCGGCACAGGATGCTTAAAACAGAAAATATTTAATGACTCAACCTTGGTATCTCAGAGAAGTTTTTCATACCATCTTAAGTGCAGGATTCTAAAAAGAAACGCAAAATTTTGTATACTGAAGTACATGCATATACAGAATGTTTCCACCTAGGTGGTCAATAGAGCAGGAGGTGATAGTACTCACCCACGCAAACCAAAAATTGCAGAGGGACGGGGGCATATTACCCGTTTAGGAGTTACAGGGTGATTTAGAATAACAGCTAGCTTTTCACAAACCATCCTGTATCTTAAAAACTACAGAACGTACGGCCATAGTTAAGAGCTCATTATATTCAAAACTTCATAGCCCTTCCAGTTTTGAGAATATGCTAAGAGCTAATAACTCATTATTGACTACAGATAGTTCATGGGCTGTAATAAGTTAAATTAAAGAGGAGAGTTTACACTTTACAGTTTTTGTAAAAAAAATTTAGGTTAACTACCTATTTATAAAAAAAAATCCGACATTCTTAAATTTTGACAGCCATAATTTTTTAGGGGAGAGGGATATGGGGTTGGTTGAGCAGTCGTTGGAAAGTTCATTAAGTTAAACATACAATGAGCTTAACTCTGACCGTACGCCATATAATTTTTAAGATACAGCGTAATTTGTGAAAAACTAGCTTTTTTCCTTAATCACCCTGTAACTCCTAAACGGTTGATCAGCCCCCCCCCCCACCCCTGCTGTACAATTGATGCCTGAGTACTATAACTATCACCTCCTGCTCTATTGACCTCCTAGGCGGAAACACCCTGTATATGTCATATATACATGTACATATGTATTTGAAGATAATTAGTCTGTGGTTATATGTATGTACATTATATTTTAGTAACTAATGTAGGATGTTTATTATATTATTTTATTATATTTTTATTGAACGTCTTACATGTACAGGGTATCTGAGAAAGAAATTTAATTATTTTACATGGCGACCGCTTAAATCAAAATGAAAAAAAATCCAGGGACCGAAGACAGTTAAAAGTTTTTACTTTATATTTTATGAAACATCCTGTAACTTCTGAATATTGTACCCTATTACGACGATTCAACATTTCTTCGATTAATAATTGGACATTTATATAATGCTTTTCTACAGTTTCGAACTGTTTCTTTACTAACCAAGTCGAAATTAAGATTTCTACCTCATCATTTTTTCATTTAACTACAATTTTTTTTTCCTTCTTTTCTTAAAAAAACCGTCATCAACGTTAGTTTTCCTTCTGAATTCTAGGATTCCTACCATACTCAGTCTGTACCTAAAATGAACCCATTTTTGCATTTCTGTATCTGTGGAAATGCATGGAATTTTTCGCTGAATTTACGGAAGTAGGCAAATGAAAGTAGCATTGCAATTTGGGTACGGAGTGTGTGGGTAATTTAAATCGAACGCTTCCTGGGGCTGGATTCCACAACTGTGAAGAATTTGCAAGTGTTCAAGATTTGAGAAACTGACGTGAGCGCAAGTGTACACATTTGAATTTCAAGCAATTCCGTAAGTATATCTGTGTACACTTAATTGCTGAATGAAAATTTTTCTGTGCTGAATTTTGTTTAAGTGAGAAAATAGCCTTTTTGAAGAAGTTAAGCTTAGTTATAAGAAATGAGTTTCATGAATTCCCTAGTATTAAAGCCACTACGGGCCTAGCGAATGGTAAAATAAATAACATAAAAAGCTAAATAACATAAAAAGTGGAGAGGTATGGAAAAAAAATAGATCGAAGCTATCCAATTCAACGCAATTTGGATTTTGTTGAATAATTGTTTCATGGTGAAGAAGGGAAGGTGAATAGAGAAATTTTTTGAAACTTTGGACAGCTCCAATCTACTAATAAATGACCTTAGGTATCACCCTGGGAAATATCGATATATTTGTGGCAACCGCCACCGAAGTTAGAGGGCAATATTTAGCGAATTGAAATTCCTTAGTATTGTCGCGCTCTCTAAGTAAAAAAGTAAGAACAAAAAATATGTAATAGCCTTAGTAGCGTCATTTTTCATGGCTTTTGAGTTTTTTCCACCACGAGCAAAATACAATCCGTCCAATATAGTAGACGCTTAGGTTAAATAGTACCCGTGTAATAGGTGGCCAAAATAGGCAATAAAACCAATAAAAAATTAAGAGTGTTATTGCGAAATTAAAAGCTTTTTATTTTTTACGCCTCGAGCTGTATGGTGACATAGTGTAAAATGGTAAGTCGCTAACTTAGAATAGTGACATGTAGAGACAGTGAATAACACTACTAAACTTAAAACCATATCACTTGCGTTCACCCATATTTAGCACATTCTAAAACCTTACGATAAAAGAATAGAGAATTACGATTAAACAGAGCCGATTTTCGCGAATTGCACCAATTTTTTTTCGGAATAATTATCAATCGCTTTTGCCTCAAATTAAAATCAACAATTTTTTCGAGAATTCTTCCATTTTTTTCTAAAAAATAAACGAGTGTAAAGTCCAATCGAACGATTGTTACAAACGAAACAAAGTGACACACGAAATAAACTTTCCCGATAAGTTGAATGTAATTGCGAATAAAATACAAATAATTTTACAAAATGCCAATTAACGGCGCGGGAGACGAACAAAAAACAGGAACGTCAGGAAGTGAACGCTAATTCAGCCATTCCTCGAATCACATTTCCACAATGAATGAAAATCACATCGAAGTGTATTTTATGAGTCTCGAATTTTGATATAATGCTTCACGTGTTACTAACGACAATCGAAAATACCGCACGCATATTAATCCACTACGACTAATGGAATTATCTTCGATTATCAACGATGTCCGAGAGCAAGGACAACATGCTTTTATCAAACCGAAACTTATCGCACATTTTGCAGACAGACAACAGAACCGAATTCAAGAAACTTTGGCTGGACACTCATTGGATGATCAAAAACCGAGCCAATTGTATGGTCATTTAAAGCGATTAGGCACGGATTTGTTCACTGATTCAGCTTTACTCAACCTTTGGGCAGCAAAACTTCCTGAAATGGCTCAGACAGCCGTCAAATAAAAACAACAACATTACCAGACAAACACGCAACGGCAGATGGTGTGGTTGAATCAATTCACCTACGAAATATCTATGATATTGCTTCCGGCAGTTCTTCGTCAATCATGGCAGCCTCAGTTAAACATGCGAATGATAGATCTGAAACATTTCCAGGTATTGCTGAGTTAATCTAAGAAATTTCAGAAATGCGACGTGAATTTCAAAATTCTCAGAACCAACGCGGTCGAAGCAACTCGCGCAATAGAACTAAACCAGAACGGTCAAATTCACGAAATTCAGTAACGGATTCAACCGAATGTTGACACGATCGTAAATTTGATAACAAAGCCCGTGTGTGTCGACATTTGTGCACATTTGGCAAGCAATCTGCAAATCAGAGCGCACCAAACTTCAACACACAACAATGAAGCCATCCAGCTACTTCAACTTCAAGTTACAGTGGGCTTGAATTTACTTCAAAACATCTTTATCGTCCAAAGATCACTGACTTATTATCATGAAAACAATTTCCAATTGACACTAGAACGGATGTGTCAGTTATACCACCTAATCTACGAGCAACTGGCACAGCAATCAAAGTCTATGATCAAGTTCATATAAAAGTTAATCTAGATCTCCGTAGTCCTTTTTATGGACTTTTTAAATAGCAGACGTTACTAAACCGACCATGGGAGCCGATTTCATTGAATTCTATGGCTTATTTATCGATCTTAAAAACAATAAGATCATCGATTCTTTAGCAGGAATTAAAATCGCCTGGATTGGAGAAGTTTCTATACATGAAACAAGCCTAAAGACGTACGAAATTGCCGCAGCTTTCGCCAAACTGTTCAGCGATTATAAAGAAATAACAAAATTTCCACTGTTAGGTTCGCACGCGAACACTACAATTGCCCACGAGATCAAGACTAACGGGCAACTTAATTTCGCAAGATCACGTAGTCTTGAAACAAGCTTCTCTGAACTGTTAATGTAAGCTGGAATTTGTCGTCCGTCGAATAGCAGCTGGGCTAGTCCTTCACATATGGTTACAAACCAGATAGAAAATAACGGCCATGCGGTGACTACCGTGCTTTGAACACAATTACGGTACCTGATCGTTATCCAATTCCGTATTTAATAGATTTCAAATCGGTTCTTCACGGAAAAACTATTTTCTCCAAAATCCATTTACAAAAAGCATATCATCAAGTCCCTATCGCTCTGGAAAATATTCTGAAGACAGATATAACAACACCATTCGGATTATTTGAATTTTCATTCATGATATTTGGCCTGTGCACTGCTGCATAAACCTTTCAACGCTTAATTCATGAGGTAGTAAGAGGACTAGACTATGTGTTTCCGTATTTAGATGATTTATGCATTTATACATCGACATCATTTAACAACAATTTTCGATCGACTCAAACAGCACAAATTAATTGTGAACACTGCGAAATGTGAGTTAGGAAAATCAGAACTAGTTTTTCTTGGACACTTGATAACACCATCAGAAATCAAGCCTATTCCAGAGAAAGTTTCTGGGATGCGAGATCTCCCATAACTGACAACGACCAAACAATTGAAAGGTTTTTGGAGAACTATCAACTTTTATAGAAGATTTCTTCCTCAAGCCCTGAAATTTCAAGCTCCGCTATTTCGCATGATTCCAGACAACAAAAAGAACGATAAACGTGAGAAGATTTGGATAAAAGAAAAAATTACAGCATTCGAAAACTCGAATCCAATGATTGGAGTCGAACTATCGCTGTACATATAGATGCATCCGATTTTGCTGCGGGAGCCGTTCTTCATCAGATTGTTAATAATGAAATTCAACCTCTCGAATTCTTTTTAAAGAAATTCGATGATTGTCAATTGAGATACAGTACTTACGATCGTGAACTCACTGCTATGTTTCTGGCGATTCGTAATTTCAAGCACGTGCTAGAAGGCCGACATTGTCCCATCCACACAGATCGCAAAACTCTAACGTTCGCCTTCTAACAAAAGTTGTATAAAGCTTTCCAACGTCAAGCTCGTCAACTCGACCGAATATCTCAAATTACGACCGACAGTCGTTACATCAAGGGTGTCGATGTTCCAGAAGATTTACTTTTACGCATTGAAGCCATTCAAACAGCAGCGAGCCTCGACTACGAACAACTAGCTCTTGATCAATCAACCGACAAAGAATTACAAACTTTGCTGGCCTCGGAAAACGAAAACATGTCTTTGGATTTGAAACTGTACACATTTCCAGGTACGTTAAGTCAAATTTACTGCGACTTTTCGAGAAAGAAAATTCGACCCTTTTTTACAAAATCATTCCACAACGTCGTTTTGCAAGCAACACACAACCTGTCTCATCCGAGTAGATGTGCTATAGCTAAACTAATGACAGAGAGATTCATTTAGCCAGGTATTAACAAAGATTGCGCGAATTTCGTCAAACACTATGTCGAATGGCAACGAGTGAAAATCAATCGACATATACATACATTTCCACAAGCGTACGATTCAACTTTCGAACATTTCAAACACATTAATATTGATATAGTCGGACCCTTTCCTCCGAACGGACAACAAATATTACCTCACGATCAAGATGGCCTGAAGCTCTACCTATTCCTGATGAAACCTCCGAAACAATAGCAAAGGCACTGGTATCCGGTTAGATTTCTAAGTTTGGAGTACCTGCCATAATCACATCAGATCGTGGTCGACAATTTATATCGAATATCATTTCCGAACTAACGACAATTCTGGGAACTAAACATGTCACGAGATTACTATATAATCCACAAGCGAATGGGTTAATCGAGAGAAGGCATCGAACCCTCAAATCGGTGATTATTTGTAGCAATACAGATCATTGGACAGAACACTTGCCTATGATTCTGTCAGATCTTCGAATAATGTAGACATCATGGAATCGCCTGCAGAATTAGTTTCAACTTAACATGTGGGAAATATTAAATGTCAGAAAAAGTTGCAGCCAACATTTCAATATAAAACTTAAATCTAAGCGGTTCATGTATTAAATGATTTATGGTTTATAACTAAGGTCATATTGATATAAAGTCTGTATACCACTAAATTTTTCGTAGTTTTAATATTGAGTACCAATGTTCTAAATACTGAGTATATATTGAGCTGTTTTCCAGTATAAAGAGACACATCTGCGGTTTAGTACAAACTGTAATATTGAACCCCAAATCTTATTCCAATATTACGTGGCAAGATTTTGGTTACTCACTGCAGGCATGTAGTTTTGTTTTCGTATCAACATTTCGAGGGCTTAATTTTTATAATTTAAAAGTTAAGTTTTTTTCATGTTGTCGGTATACCGTAAAAAATCATGAACTAACTTTGTGGAAAATTACTATGGTTAAAATAGTCACTACCACTTAAAATGTATGTATATACACATAATCATTAAGAAATTAAATACTGTTTACGTAATCTGCAAACTTCCTATTTTTAATTAGAAAAATAAGTAAAGTAAGTAATTTTTTAGATAATTTATGTGATTTTACATTTAATTACACAAACATTTTGTATTGTACTGTCAATTTGTGCAAAATTACATACAGTACTGTGATTTTACATTTAATCATACAAAACTTTTGTATCGTACTGTAAGTTTGCGTGAAATTCCATACAATACTGTAATTTGCATTGAATTCCCCATATTTAAAAAGGAAATTTCAATAAAACGTAAGTAATGAATTTTGCATTTATCTCTATTCTTTCCTTCAGTACTCTGTTCATGCTCATACGTTTATCAGGATGTGTTGCTATGCTATGAATCATTGTACGGGAGATTGTATAAGAATGTGGTCGCCGATCAGTGTATAGTTTGATTTTGTGGAGTGCAGTTGGTGATGGATTAATAACCATAAAACATGTAAAGAAATGTTACTAGTTTCGATCCTAACAGTTACCTTAAAAACATTTTAAAAATCAAAAATAATTTCAGATACGCAGTATTTTTATAATTGAATTTCGCTAAAAAAAACTCAATCATGGAAATACTGCATACCTACAAATATTTATTGATTTTTAAAATGATGATTTCTTAGGTAGCTGTTAGCATCGAAACTAGTATTACTTCTTTTACGTGTTGATTGTTAATCTATACTTATTAGTAGCATGGTCATAAGAATTGGTCTTAGACCAATTCCAGCTTTTTCACTTGTTTATGTATGTAATTTATTAATTTTCGGACGAAACATTACATTGGCAATTGAAATAAATTTCGAAAATTTTGGTAAATTCACATATTGTGCACTTCACATACGGAATTGAAGAAGTCATGAATAATGTCAAATCACATTAAACTTACGTAACTTAGTTCCACAGCATGATGTAACTTTACATATCCCGTTTTACATCGGAAATTGAAAAATGCGTAAACAATGTAAAATTACATACAGTGCGAAATTGCTTTACATAAGGTTATGCAGTGCGCATAAAGTTGTGTAAATTTCCGCTACCATTGCTGGCAATTTGTTGCCTATTATAGTAGCGGAATTTTCAATAGATATTTTTTGCGGTGTATATAAAGGCTAAAGCGACTTCCTGTGCCACTTCTCATTGTCTGCGCGCACTTGATCAATGTTGCAAAAATAATCAAATGAAAATAGCATCTATTGGAAAATTCTTTATTATAAAATGGAGCCTAAATTAATATGCTAACTACGAATTTTATACTTAAACACAGCAAATGAATGGTCATATGCTAAGACTAATAGTGTTATCTATGCAGTTGGGTAGTCAGTTACGATGATTATGAAGAAAATTTGTATGTCAGCTGGCATGCTTTATCCATTACCTACCATGATGTGCATATGCATATTCACTCCTTTAGCATGATACTTTACCATGATACTTATGTTGTAGTAACCCCGTTTACCACCGTGCTTTCGTTACCGAGAAGAGCGGCACAGGGGGACGTTCAGGATAGGAAAATAACAAAAATAACGCTTTTACGTTGTTACGTATTTAAAATCAAATTTATTTGCACGTAAAAGAATTTATATTATTAAATGATTAAACACACTTTGTATATTTTCTTAATCAAATTATTTGTACGTAAAATGTTTAAACTTAGTTACACACTTTGTATCAAAACTATGTTACACACGACTTCTCGACCGACGTGTTGTATATTCGAAACCAGATCCTGAGCTTCGACTTAGTTAACGATGTCACATAATTTTATTAGTGAAATTAGTCGACGCCCTCGCGTCAGCAAAAGTATATAGTACTTTTTATGATTGGTTCACTTAACTGACCAATCATACGAAAGAGTAAACAGAAAGCCGGAAAAAGATAAGAATCAGCAAGACATTCTTGACTTGGGTCTTGTAATTCGATCTTGCTCTTGAAATTTTGACCGATGCGCAATATGCAGTACATTAACTACGTGAGTTATGTGGATACTAAAATGTCGAGCAAGCGTTTTATTCATTTTCATAAGTGGGCTATTTATGCTACGCTAAGTAATTTATGGAGGAAAGAATATTTGTACATTTTGTGCATCTTAAATTACGAGGGTAAGTAATTATGAATATGCCTGGTATGCAATTGTAGATATTTGTGCATATTTATATTGTGATTGCATTTGAGGACATATGGTGTGGTATTTTGAGACCACAATAGCTGCATACATACTTTGCGAAAATATTCCCAATTTAAACACCTTGACATCATCTTATTATAATTATACCTAGATTCAGATATAGAGGATCCTGTGAATGCACACGATAAACTAATTTGGTACTGTTCCTTAAATTATGTAGATTAAAACGTTTTCAGTTTGAAATGTTGAACTGACCGTTCCATACCCGGACAATTTTAAGCATCATGCTCTAACAATAGGAAGGATCTTGTAGCTTCGGATGAACCCTAAAATAGGTCTTTACATATGAAAGGCAGCCATGTACAACATTTATTTGTATTCAATTTCTACGGATGGATAAGCAGATCTGCCAATGAAATCACCGTTATAATTTGGCTCATATATTATTTACAGATTAAACTTTTAAGACAAACGATAGTGGTCCTTAATAACTTTTCTTTCTACTTCCGTTGGAGGTGAACATTTCGCTATTATCAAATTTCTCAATCTGGTACGAAGGCGCTCAACACTAATCCTCTTACAAAACTTTCAGATAATGAAGGTAGATCTGATTTCTTTGCTGGGGATTATATCAACCTTTTCATTTATTTTTGATGTTGATTTTCTAACAGGTTATAAGAGGGTTTCCTTACCTAAGTAAAGCTGTTTTCTTCCATTATGCGATGATAGCACTAAGTCCTATAAGCGTTAATTTTGTTGGTTCCTTTTTTCTGAGAACCTTTCAAGACTTTCATATTTGGTATGTGAATTTTCTATTACATTGTCCAAACACTGTCCTTTCGAAAACCCAAGATATTATTGTTCATTTAGTCCACTTCTGGATGATGTTCAAAAGAAGTTTTTAGAATATTTCTTGACTCTGTCTTCTGTGTTTAGAGTTACGAGGAGAACGGTGACGAGTATAAGAAGTTATAAGCATTTTCTGTCACGTAAATTTACATTTAAAAAATAGAGCTGTTAAGGACCTTTACGTTGTGCCGAAAACTATTACCCCATACAATTTTTAAGTAACTTAAATATTAAAAGCCGTTCATCCATTAAGTTCTTTACGAATGAAATGGACTGCTTGTGCAATCTCCACTATTTTTATCTATAGAGCAGTCTTAAGGCACACCATTTACGTTATCGCTATTATAATTTCCACCACCACCCATTCAGTGTGTCTTCGAGAGGCATAAAGCATAACATGGAACTTAAACAATCATAAGATCCTTACGCCATATGTCATAATCAGCAACATCATCACCATCATCATTATGTGCACATATATTCTATAGATTGGGAAGGATCAACAATGCACTGTAAAAGACCTTCGAGCAATTAATAGTTTTGCGCTGACTGAGCTCAGTTTGGAGGACTCCCATTTTGTTTCTGATCCCAAAAATTTTCTGCATTCTGTTTGTCTATGCTCCCAAGTGCCAATGGAACTGGGTATTAACAAGAGCCCGGTCTACAAAAATACGGATTTGATTTATGCGAACGAGGATCAACAACAAGTTCTTTGGGCCAAATTGTGTATGATAAAATAGGATTAAGGCTGATATGGGATGAACGAGCCACTTGAGAATTGTGCCTCTTCGGGACTCTTGTAAGATGATTGGAGTAGTGTTAAGAGATATAAAAAAAAGTAATAAAGACGTTACAAAAGGTGTACATACATTATGATACCACTCGACTTTTTTTGCCGCAGGATTCGCTTTTATGTCGCATTCCAAGTAGACGTCAGAGCCTTTCATCAGATTATTTGGATCGAGTGGTACGCCCAGATTAAGTGAAACTATAGGTGCATCTGTGGATAAAAAAAAACAGTATTCCTTGTTGCTTTTGAAAAAAAAAGAAATGAGGAAATAAACAGAAAAACGAATAATCCCTGTGGCAAAATTCATACGTTTCACATCAAGTGTCCTGGAGTCCTTCAGAAATAGCCCGGTGCTGCCAGCCGACAGTGAATCAGCTGTCACCGAGCAAATAACTTGTTTGCTATTATCCTCGGGCACAGGAACAAACACCAATTCCGATATAGTTACATTCCCGTCTGATGAGGTCTGAAAGAAAAGAAGATTTATATCACAAAACAGTCAGGAAAAGCTTGGCATATATGCGGTTACTTTAAAACTTACCGTTTGTGTGCCGCCCCTCATCATTAGTCCACCCTTGTTCCAGATTATTTGAGGTGGAGGTCGTGCACCAGCTGAACTGCATGTAATTCGAGTACGTACGCCCGCAACCAAGGGGTGGTTTAATCCTTGCAATCTGACGTATAATGGTGGCACTATAAACAGTAAAGATATGAAATAAAGGAGATACACTAGCAAAAAAAGTTTGGAGGGGGGTTTATGATTAAAAGAAGGAAGAGGTAGGACATAATGGACTAAACGACGAGCAGATAGCTTACAAAACAGTGGATTGAATTTTAGTTGCAAATTGTATCCTTTGCAGGTTCTACTGTCGGACACAGTAGGGTGAAGCAATGAATGTAGCGCTGGCGTTTTCTTTGTGGTTGGATAACGTATTGGCAAATGTTTTTTTTTTTTAAGTCAGAGGATAATTGAATGGTGATAATTAGCGATGGATGGTTCGCTAAAAGGGGTCGTTACCAAATCGAATTTTTTACAGGTCATTAAGCTTCTTGATTGAGTTTAATGACAAAAGAATTAGGATTTGTGTATTTAATGTTTTCTTTCGGCATAATTGAGTTTTTCTTTATTTTTTTATTGTGGAAAGCCAAGGGAT
This sequence comes from Dioctria rufipes, assembly GCA_963924295.1. Taxonomy (NCBI): domain Eukaryota; kingdom Metazoa; phylum Arthropoda; class Insecta; order Diptera; family Asilidae; genus Dioctria; species Dioctria rufipes. The sequence continues at coordinate 69,354,431 of OZ002740.1, read as the reverse complement.
AATCCAATAATTGGTAATGGAAATGTAAGTGGTTCTGATAAATAAGTTTAAAAAGCTTTGGTTAAATATAAAATTGCTTTTTATTTTCTAATAAACATGAAAAATAAAGTCATCTTTATTATCACCAGAAAGACTCACGAAAGTAGGCTTTTAACCAACTCATTCGGTTAAAATTTTATGAAAGTATGAAAGATATTCCCAAGCCATCCATGTCTATTAGCAAAGACAACCTACTAAGCTAAATTAAGTTAAGTATGTTAGGTGAACTGTGTCTATTTGAGCAGTTTATGCTTTATCTGTTACAAGTAATATGTTAAGGTTAAGGTAAGAGAAGAGTAGGAGAGCTAGGCAAATAGGGCCCTGCGGACACCGTGACCAGATTTTATATACTGTGTCCTCCCCTAAGGCGGTTATGCTAAATCCAACTTTTTCAGGTCGATTATTGTATTAGGAATCAGCTTGAAAATCTTATTTGATAATTGCTGTCCCAGTGATTTGAAACCTTAAAGCTGTAAGGGCGCACCACTTCCTTTTCGCGTAGTCGACACAGTTCCTGGCGCGAATTCGGGGGGGGGGGCATGACCTCCAAACAATATTAAAGAATATTAAATAATATTCTACAAATGTCGGAAGTTACTTTCAATAAAGCAACATTACAGCTGTGTCCATCTCTGAATCCTGACTGAAGTGGTGTGAGCAATTGATTTGATTCCAAGTAAATTAAGAACTGTTCGTGCATGAGCTTCTCCAGAGCCTTGGACAAAAAAATACAATATATTGATAGGTCGAAAATCACTTGGGCAAGGGGCAACACAATCGCGACTATTTAAACTTTAGGAAATCTCGAGGATGTCAAACTCGTATTAAAAATATGTAAGCTGGGATAAACGAGCCAAGGCAAAATAATTTTTATAAAACCTGGCAATATTTGATCGCTTCCGACTGCCTTAGACATTAAAGGCGTTAACAACTTGGACAGCATCAACTAAAGCTATGCCCGATAATCTTTGACTCCAGAACTAATGGAAATAACGTTTGAATTAAGATGGGATGAGATGTTATGAGAAGTGAATTACTTATTAAGAGAATTATCGCACACTGGGGCACCTTTCCCGAATACGGCAGCAGTTCTGAGGTTTTTCCACATTTTTTGCGGTAGCTTAGAATCGAGATACCGACGCTTAGCGGCTCGAATTTTAAATTAGTAAAATTTATATGTTTGTAAGCATCACGATTAACTTCGGTCCTCATACGCAAAAATCGTCTGTGTAAAAAATCTCTTTTAACAATAAATCCGCAGAAAACCATGCACAGCTCTTCTGATTCGGTGTACATGATCTAAGGAGAATATATTTATTAATGAGGTAGGATATATTTGAGTTTATGAAGGCAATTTGGTCATCTACAGATGGATAATAGCTAACGGACATCCAACCATTAGTTGCATATTCTGTAACTAGTGCAGGCATACTAATGCTATTGAAATCTCTGAATGTGAAATAATCCACTGACTGGATTGGATTGTCGGAAAAAGTATAAGTTAAAACGAGAAAGCCATGGTCGAAAGTCGATGGAGAACTTAATTCATTCTGAAACAGCACCGCATCTGTGTCGGAAGTAACAAACAAGTGTAACAGAGATGGATTGCCTGTATTACAGTATGCGGGGAGATCATTTTGACGTGCAGAGACTGTAGAAGACATATGATTAAACTATGACCATGGTCTAGAGAATTAACTTGAACAGCTGTTCAATATATAGAGATTACCCATCAGAATAGGCGTCATGTGAAAAATAAAAAAAATAAATTAATCCGAATTTCGAAAGAAAGAATTGCATGTAGCATTTAAGAAAACTGAGCATGTGTGTGACAAAGAGAAATATATTTGTTTTTTCTGAAGGAAAAATGTTTACATTTTTCAATAGCCATCAAACACGTGGTTTTCTACACACTGGCGAATAAGGGTGTAGTGGTTCACTGTTGTTTTTTACACACTGGCGAATAAGGGTGCATTGAACAGCTGCTCAAAACATTGGTCTATTAGTATACACTCTCTAGCTGTTGTGTGATGAAATCGAAGTAATCTGCCCACAGATTACGACTGCGGCCGCACATACACCATTGCAACTATTACTCAGCTGAGAGTTATTGAGCGTAAAATGGTAAGGTTCCGTTTTAATCAAAACTATTTTATTATTTTGCTGAGTAAGGTATATAGTAAGTGTAGCCTTTTGGAAGGTAAGGAACCAAGCTTTAAATTACTAGCAGACTTTTTTCCTGAATGGATAATAGTTTAGGCTCTCAATATATAAAAATCACGTGCCACTGTATTCGTACATGCTATTCTCCGAAACCGTCCAACCGATTTCAATAAAATTTTATGAATGTGTTTCATTAGTTCCAGCTTGAAAGATAGGATTGTTTTGCATACTATAGATGGCGCTGTTCAATTCAATATATTTATTGCTGGATAAGTATACAAGAAAAATAATCCTTTAAAGTACATAAAAAAAATCACATGAGTTGTAGTCGAGATGTAGAATCTCCCTGAGGACACGTCAAAGTGGAAGGCTGAAATTTTGTACAGGGATTTCATAGATATTGCAAATACAAGTTCAAAAATGGACTAAATTAAGCAACTTCTTCGTAGGGTTTCCATATAAATATTACATTTTTAGTATTTATTTGGACACTGCTTTACAACAAGTATACGTAGAGAGCTGGAATTTGGTACGTGATGTTATCATAGCAATAGTAAATAAAATTTAAAAAAGGGACTAAATTCGGCAACCACTTCTTATGTTGAAATTGCCTGAGAACGCGTCGACGTCGAGAGCTCAAATTTCATACAAGGCGTTTAAAAAAAATGAAAATGTAAGTTCAAAATTGGGAGAAATCGGGAAACTCCTTCGTAGGGTTGCCATACGAAAAGCTTGGCACCAAATACTATAGCAATGGCAAACAAAATTTCAAAAATTTACTAAATCGGGCTATCCTTTCTTGATGTTGTCATACAAAACTTTTGTCTTTCACTATATACTTGGAGCTGCCTGAGAAGGCGTTGTGGTAGAGGGCGCGTATTTTGTAGACGGTGTTTTCATAAAAATTGCCAATACAATTCGAAAATCGGAACAATCGAGCAACTCCTTCGTAGGGTTACCATTCAAAAATCTCTCGTTTTACTATATATTAGGGCACTTCCTGAGAACGCGTTGACGTAGAGAGCTCCACTCACCCAAGCATATGAATGCATGCACTCACACACATACACACACACACATCCCCACAGAAACGCACGCGCGCACAAACACAGACACAGAGTGAGCCCCGCGATCGGGTCAGATAATATCTTAGATATTCTGCATCCGCTACCATGGTAAATTTATATTAAGCAACGTGCCTTGAATTAAAAATATATATTAAAAAAATTTTAAAATAAATAACTTTTGTAAATAAAATGCACTAAAAAGTAAAAAATTATTGTTTTCTTTCTCAGTGATATATACAATAAAAGTTTAATTGCAAAATAAGAAATGCTAGAACTCAGATTATACCTTAAAAGTTTGGGTATCCATAACTATAATCACAATTGTTTAACTGCAACCCATGCCCAAACTAAGATTTAATCTACGTTCTAGCATTCTACTCTCGAATCACGAATCTCGACTCTCACACCTCGACTATCGAATATCGACTCTCACACCTCGACTATCGAATATCGACTCTCCAATCACGACTCTCGAACCTCAACTCTCGATTCTCGACGGTCAACTCCCGAATCTCGACCCTCGTCTTTCGAATTTAGGCTCTCGACTTTCGACCTTCGGATAACGAATCTTGACTTTCGAACCTCGACCCTTGAAAATCACTTCTCGAATATCGACTATCAAATATCGACTCTCACATATCGAATCGCGAATGTAGATCCTCGAAGCTCGACTTTCGGCTCTCGCACCTCGACGCTCGAATATTGACTCTCGACGCTCGATTCTCCGTTCTTGAATCTCGAATCTCTACTCTTGAAACTCAACTCTCGAATCACCAATCTCGACGCTCGAACCGCGATGCTCGAATATCGACTCTGGACTCGAAATCATCTTCTGAATCTCGTCTCTCGAATATAGATTCTCGAATCTTGTTTCTGAAATCTCGAATCTCGACTCCTCAATCCTCAATTACGAATCTCGGCTCTCGCACCTCGACTCTCTAATCTCGACTCATATTTCGACGCTCGACTCTCGAATCTCGATTCTCGACTCTTGAATCTCGACTCTCGAATGACGAATCTCGAAGCTCGAGTTTCGACCCTCGAATTTAGACGCTCGACTCATATCACAGATGGACATTATTGGAAAACCCCAAGGGTGGTAGTTACAACCCATACCGCAAAGCCCCCAACACGTAAGAAAATTTGCCCCATCTGAAAACCCCTATTCACTCATTCTAAATAAAATAAAACTATGTAAATCCATCCACGTTTACTACCCTAATACTCTCTCGTCACGAACGGTACTCTCAAAGCCTGGTGCTTACCACCCCCACCCCAAAATCCCCAACACGTAAGAAAGTTGTAGCCCATCGGAAAGCCCCCCCCCCATTCACTCATTCCAAATAAAATAACCCCATGTAATATCATCCACGTTTACTACCGTAAAACTCTTTCTTTCGTCACGAGCGGTACTCTCAATTGGTGGTTACCACCCCCACTCCAAAACCTCCCAACACGTAAGAAAATTTACCCCATCGGAAAGCTCCTAATTCACTCATTCTAAATAAAAAAAAAAAAACAATATAAATCCAACCATTTTTGCTACCCCTAAAGCTCTTTCGTCACGAAGGGCACTCTGTGGCGCTCAGGCACTCAGGCACAAAGTTTTTGAGTCAGGGGTCTGTAAGCTGTAGCAAGTTGTTAAAAAAAATTAAAAATTCGGAAAATTTGGCAATATTTCATATAATCCATGTTTGTATTTTAGTTCACATTTTACAACTCTGAATAGAGGACCTATGTGAACATGAATAAATGTGTTTAGAAAAAATCTTTTCTTAATAGACCTTTAAGACCTTTTGAAAATATATTGGAAAAGACAATCCACGAACCCCTTAAGGCACACTACTTAGCCGCTTGTTTAGAACCATAGGCTACGGGATAAGGATAAACGTCTTTATACATATTTTCACCCACACATATGTAACCTGCATAGATGTATAACTAACCAACTTCTCTTCTCATTGCTTGGGGTGATTTTTGGCTTCCTTCCTTTATTGGAACTTTCCAAAAATAAAGGTACTGTTTTGACATCTGACATTTTGTATCGTCATAGGTTTCCAGTTCATGTTCATGAGGAGGGTGGGTGGATGAATGCCATCTTTTTTGTTACGGAAAATTCTTGCTGGTTACCCCTCATATGTTAAATATTTGTGTTCGATTTGAATTGAAATGCTTCTTTGCAACAATGTGGCGAATATAAATGATTGAAGCACGTCAGGTATTTAAAAGGAAGTTATAAATTATATTATTAAATAATTTTATCCACTTTGCCACAGGGTTTTCCTTTAGTAGTGTTGCCAGCTCAGTGAAATTAGTCGGAGTGTTTTTTATAATTGAATATAAAGTGCTAAGTGTAATACAGTTGTGAGGACTATTTATTTTTACGCTGCCAATAGGTTGGCAACTGTGCTTCGAATTATCTTTTTTTTTTCAAAACGAGAGCAGAAGTTTGCTCTAAGACCTTTTTTGTAGGTCACTCAGCCGTAATGGCATGTTTTTCAATAATTGCTTAGTTTTGTTAAATATAAAACATGTCCACTGATTAATTTTGATAATATTTGATTTTGTATCAGTAAGTAGGTAGTGTATCTGTGATCGATAATTTTTTTCTTGTAAGAATTAGAGGAAAGAGTTGAGGGCCCCGATTCAGCAAGACAGGGCAACAGCTCACATAGCAACAGTCTTAATTGACCTCCTTATCGGTAGATATAACACAAATGTCTAACGGTTCAAGATTTCAATCGTTGAGGTATGAAAGGAAGAGAAGAAAGGATTTTGTGTTAATCAGAAATTTAAAAACAATATTAGAGCAGAAATATTGGCAATTTTGCTAGAAAATCTAACAACAGTGATAGAAGTTTCGATAAAAGGTGTCAGATTCCTGAGCGTGCATAATTTTGAAGTTAATAGAAATTAATCTCAAAAACTAGTTTACACAATTTGGACTTAAAATAAAGTTAATATGGATCCCTAGAAATTTAAAAAAAAAAAGAAAACTATGATGTTCATAGCCCTATGTAGGTAGGATAGAGTCAGAAGCATAACCAGGGAGACCACCACCAGATTGCTTCGAGACTACCTAAAAATTAACATACGCTTCTGATCTTTAAGTTACGAAGTTTGCAAAAAATACCTAATATTTTACATATTATTAGCATTCATAAAAAATATTAAATCAGGAAATAAAATGAAAACATAATAGTTATGATAGAAAGAAATTATGGAGCTTTTCCCACGCTATCTACATGCTTTTAGTTCGGAATTCCAGTTTGTAAACTTTCGGAATTCATACCTTGAAAATAGGAAAAGAACCTATTTTCATGCAACTCCACTCTGCTCTACTTAGAGCCATACAGAGATGGTCATATGCACTACTGCGTGCGAAAAAAGGATGACACCCAGGAGGTTTTGGGGGACCATAACTGTCCCAATTCAAAAAGCTATACAATTTTATTATTAGCGGCGATTCTAAATGTAAACGTATAGTGTATGTAAGTCTGAAATTAGCAGAAAATTTACAAAATAATTTTCCTACCGGAATACAGTAATTTCCAATTTTTTTTTTTTTAATTAAATTTTTACCTCAATAAATATACTTTATACTTTATTTTCTTTAAATTTTTGATTTTGAAACAATAACGTGGAAAACAATATCTGTCGTATCCATTTTTTGTTAAAATATGCAATTTTTCTTAAATACCGAATCCAAAAATAAAAATCGAATTTCGTCGTATGGTCGATAAGTGATAGCTGCTCAGGCGTCTCGTCTTTTCTCTAGATGTGTGATTTGTACCACACTAAAAAGTTAAGAGATATACAATTACTCAATAGTAATTGCCCCTACGGGAGAAATTCGCACTTGATCCCGTAGAGTGTCAAACGTAAAAAACTGTGGGCTAAAACTTTGACCGTAAATAGATGGGAAATTTTACAATACAAAATTATTTCACATTTGTCTTTTATAAAGACCAACATTTTTACAAAAATCTGTCTTGCAGAGAATATAGTGGTGTACAAAATAACATCAAAATCATAACTCTTAATCACTTACTGCGTGTGTGAGGAATTGTAATTGAGGGCATCAAAAGCAGAGGGGTATAAGTAACATTTTGTTAAAAAGTGAGATAAGTGCATAAATGCAAATATACCCAAAATATAATTGATTGATTTTTTATATAACACTTGGTGGAATTGCCTTGATAACATTTTTTCTCTTTTTTTCCAAAAACACTTGTTTTTAGTTCCACAATTTTATTTTTTATTAATTAATTACCCGTTTGCCTTAAGAAAGCGAAACGCGTCAGCCTTGTTTGTTTAATAAACGAATAATTAATTAATAAAAAATAAAATTGTGGAACAAGAAACAAGTGTTTTTGGAAAAAAAAAGAGAAAATAATAATACCGAAAATGTTTGTGACAAAGGGATATCACTAAATTCCTATCCTGTGTTGCTTTATAACAGCCGTTATTTTAACGACTTTCAAGCAGGCGTTTTTGTTTTGAGGCAAATGGCATAAGTGCACTTGTACCCCTTTACTGTTCAAAGGAGCGTTTACAATGACAGAGTAGAGTGTAGTGAGCTTTTACCAGAGTAGCGTGCATGAACAATACAGAGTGAGCTTCATTCAGATTTTCGAAATCATATGTAAATTGTGTGACAGATTATCATGCGTTTACATTTGAAATATATTTCAAAACAAATCACAAATGGTGTTAAATTACAGAAAATATTTCTCTAATTACACCAGAATGAGCTACGAACGATTTGAATTATCACGAAATACAAATCAACATTTATAATGGGCAATTTTTTGAACGACTGCCATCTATATTCCATAGATAAGCCAATTCGAACATGAGAAAATTTTAATTCTTAATTGTATCATAAAAATACTAAATACATTTTTAATTTCTTATAAAAAATATTTATTTTTGGTTTTTTTTTATAACTTATTAATTTTCGTTAGTTTGTAATTATCAGTGCGACATCTGTAAAAACTAGTATTTCGAAACAAATGGTCAAAGCTTTCGAAACTATCAACGTGAGATTGGGAATTGTTCCTATCTGATGCTACTCTGTGAAATCCACTCTGCTGGGTAGCGCGAAGAACTTATATGACAGTGCAAGCTTGAGTAAAAGAGAGAAAATGCAATCTGGTGACTCCACTCTACTCATGCATTGTAAACGCTCCTTAAGGCTTAAACACAGTTACGATGGCCGACAACTATTGCAGTAATAAGATCAATTTTCTCCATGAACGTTTTATAGATTGTGTATTACATAGTAATCTGCAGTGGCTGTCTGTCGTGGACCACTCTATTGCCTTCATGCAATTGCGACGAGAGGTTTAATAATACAATAAAAAAATGCAACTTCTGAAAATATTAAAAAAGATCCCGCTACAGTTTAGGAAAGCCGATGCTGCGAGAGCAACAAAGAAAAATGCTAAAAAACTACCGAGCAAGTCATTAGATCGTATAGCATTTTGCTTTGATTTGCAAAGGACATTACCAATCCCTTTTCTAACTTGTTGTAAAATCTATTACCTGAGACAATTGTGGACATATAATTTCGGAACTCACAACCTAGCATAGTTGCCCACATTGATGCCTTTAGCATCTGACCACTTTTTCGAGAATATTTGCCAAGTCATAAAACTGAAATCCGTATTAGTGCGTACAAGTTGGTTTTCTAAAATTTTCTATATTGGTACTAATGGAAAAATGGCAACATTGATTTTAAAGCATAAACTAGTATCCCAAAGCCTACATTTAGCTGAATAGTGTATATCTCGCCGGAATCTGAATCTGTAGGCAGACTGACTCGAATTCGTTGTACTAAGGCACATTTACAATTATTACTCAGCTGAAAGCTTTTATTTCTTTTGATCTAGTCCAATGGTGGACACGAACTTGAAATTTTTAGAATCGGTCAGATGGAATAGAAGAATTTTTAGAAATCTTTTTGTTTTTACGATTCAAATCAAATCATTAAATACAAGAGAAAATACAACAACAAGAGAAAAAAAACCGGACGAGGCGGTTGTTTTCTATTGAATTTAATAATTTAATTTGAATCATAAAAATAAAAAGTTTTTCTGAGAGTTTTTGTTTAAGGAATTGTAGTCATTTGTTTAAGATAAATTTTTTTAAATACTTTTGTTAATAAAGGTATAAAAATTTTATTTCGGTTCGGATGATAAGAAAGCCATCTAAAGATTATCAGAAAACCATTTTTCTGTACGAATAGCAGTTTAGGGCAGAGGAGTTATTCAAATCAAACTATTGTCAGTTTTACATAAGAACACTGCAATTATTTTGAACTGACTCCACTGTAAGAACTATAAAAATTGAATTAGCTAAGTACAAGAATCTGATGGATTTCCTTCCATTTATACCTCCAATTCACCACCAATTCTTCAAGTACCTTCCCATGAATTGAGTGGTAAGAAGAGAAAACAGCGTGGTCTAATCGGGTACCCATCAGGACATAGTAACAAACCAGAAGTAGGAATGGAAGGCGGATCTGTCAGTGAAGCTGATAATATCTGAGCGTCTGACTAGAATGATTAACACTCTTGATAAT